>CAKNYM010041711.1:0-10359 GCA_932195095.1 Andricus curvator
GGGGGGGAGAGATTCGCAAAAAATGTGAAATTTAATGTATGGATGGCCCCTTGTAAATTTTCTTAGAAAATGGGATGTGATTCTATTTTCTTTAGTCCAAATATAAAATGATTTTATTCCTTCCTATGAATTTACGATTTTATACGTCGAACAATTCTTCTTAACGTGCACCGCTTTTAAGTACAATATTAAAAAAAAACATAAAACATTCCTATCGTTTAATCCAAACGTTTTTCCTTCGTTTCCGAGCTTCCGAACCGTTACTAATTCCAAAGATACGATAAATTTTACCTTGCGGATTATTTTCCAGGTTTATCTGTCATCCACTCCAGGCTCTGCCTTTAACCATTATTGTTTATAGATTTTTTATGATGTCTCTCGTAAAGCTACAAAATTCACTTTTTCTGTCTTTTATAGGGCATGACTCTTCGAACAAATTGAATAAACGCTTATATTTTATTTTTATATTATTATATTTTACTTACTTATATTTTATTTTATTATTATATAATATTTTACATTTTTATCTCCTGATATTGAGGAAAAAAAAATTTTTAAGTTAATTCTTAAACAAGTATTTAAATATTAAAGCCGAATTCATTATCAGTCTGACACAAGATAAACTCTTTTGGAATATATTCACTATATTATTACGAACTTAAAAAAAATTTCAAATGTAAATCATCAAAATTACAAAAAAAAATTAGTGTAAATGTTCAAAATGATGACCTCTTCAATTTCAAATCTTTTTATATAAATGTTTTTCATTTATAAATAATTGAAAATAAATAAATGTACAGTTCAAATGCCTACAATTTTTAAGAATTACAATTCGAAATTCTTAAATTTTAAAAATACAGAAATGCAAATTATTGAATTTTTCACATTTTTATTTTTAAAGCTTGTAATTTGAAAAGTTTTTTTTCTTAATAGTTCAATTTTTAAAATTCACAATTAATAATAATTATGCAAATTTTAAGTTTCAAACTTGAAAATTCCGTAATTTTGATCAGTAAAATCCAAAATTTCTTCCAACTGGAAAATTTAGATTTGCAAAATTGGAAATGTTCAAAATTACGACCTCTTAAATTTCAAATCTTTTTATATGAATGTTTTTCATTTATGAATAATTAAAAATAAATAAATTTAGAGTTAAAATACCTACAATTTTTAAGAGTTACAATTCGAAATTCTCAAATTTCAAAAATACAGAAATGCAAATTTTGAATTTCTCAGATCTTTATTTTTAAAGCTTGTAATTTAGAAAAGTTTTTTTTAATATTTCAATTCTGAAGCTTCAAAAATGAAAATTCTTCAGTTTTGATATTTTGATGATAAAAAGTGAAGTTTTAAATTCTTAATCTTCCAAATTAAGGTGGACGAACAGAGAAATAGTGAGATAAAACAGCTGGAAGAACGGATAAGTAACTTAGAAATCAGGAATGAGCATACGGGGAAGGAAACACAGAGTGCGGAAATAGTAAAAGGGAGTGATAACTTGCAAAATGAGAATGAAAGATTGAAGAAAAGACTGAGTGAGATTGAAAGAAGATTGGAAGGGGAAGAAAGGACGAAGAGGAAAAATAACATAGTAGTTAAGGGATTGAAAGTGGAGAGTGAAACAGGGGAAGCGGAAATCAAAAATCTTTTGAAAGATATTGGAGTTCAGGTAAGGGTAGAGGGAGTTAAGAGAATAGGATGGACGAAGGAAGTAGAAGAAGGAATGTTTCTAGTGAAAATAGGGAGTGAGGAGGAGAAAAAGAAAATTATGGAGGGGAAAAAATTATTGAGAGGAAGAAGGGAAAGAATTGAAGAGGATCTGACATGGAGGGAGAGGAAAAGGAGATGGCAAATAGAGCAAAAGGCATGGGTCGAGAGGAAAAAAGGGCGCATGGTATGGATAGGGAGAGACAGATTATGGATAAATGGGGAGGAATGGTTTTGGGACGAAGAATTAGAAGAAATAAGGAAAAAGGGAAAAAGAGTTGAGAAAGGTACAAGAAAGGAAGATGCAAAAGAGTTTAAAGATCAAACAGAGGGGTTTCCAAACGGCAAGGCCGAAGAAAAGTGAGGAGGATAGGTGAGGGAAGGGAAGAGAAAAATGTGAAAATGGCTTTCTGGAATGTGTCAGGCTTGAAGAACAAGAATGAAGGATTTTGGCGGGAGTTAGAAAAGTGGGATGTGATTATGTTGAGTGAAACCTGGGCAGATGAGAAGGACTGGAAGGGGATGAAAAGGATTTTACCTAAAGGTTATGTGTGGACAATGGTCTCAGGGGTAAGAAAAGAACTGGCAGTAAAAGGGAGAACAGAGGAGGATAGGGAGGAAAAGGATGGAACAATGGTAAGAAGGATTATAATTGGAAAAGTCAAAATAGCGGTGGTTTGTGTAGATAGAAGAAGAGGGGAAGAGGAAGGTTGGAGAGTAATAAGGAGGTGGATGGAGGAAAAGAAGGAAGAGTTGGTTCTGATAGGATGTGACTTGAATGCCTGGACTGGCAAGCAAGGGGGAGGGATTTGGGATGAAGAAAAGGAGGCCTATGTAAGGAGCTCCAAACATAGGGAGACAGATTGGGAAGGTAGGAGGTTGCTAGACGAAATATGAGAAACAGGATGGTTTATATGTAATGGCAATATGAAAGGAGATGAGAAAGGAGAGATCACATTTATAGGCAAGGGAGAAACAGTAATAGACTACATCCTGGCGGAAGAAAGAATGAGGCAGATGATAGGCAGTATGAACGTGGGGAATGAGATAGGGTCCGAGCACTTCCCAGTAATAGCTACACTGAAAGGTGGCGTCCGAAAGCGTGGCAGAGGGAGAAAGGAAAGAGGGGGAGAAAGGAACACGAAAACGGGAGTCTGGGGGGAAGATAAATTAAAAGAGTTTAAACAAAACATGGAAAATGAGAATGTTAGGTATGAAAAAGAGGAGGGAGTAGACTCGTTAATTGAAAGGTTGAAAGGGTCGATTGAGAAGTTAAGGGATGAGATAGCTACAAAAGAAGGAAGAGCTGAGGGAAAGAGAGGCTGGTGGGACGAGGAATGCAGGGAGAGCAAAGAGATAATGAAAGAGTGTGTAAGAAAATGGAGGAAAGGAGAAATGGAGAAGGCGGAGTACAACAGGAAAAAAAGAGAACATGAGAGGTTGCTGGAAAGGAAAAAGCAAAGAGGAATAGAAAAATATAAGGAAGAAGTAGAAAAAGCGATCAAAGAAGGTAGGGTCTGGGATGTGATAAATAGGGAAAGAGGAGGAAGGAAGGGCGTGAATGAAGAAATAGAAACGGATGAGTGGACGGATTATTTCAGGGGTCTGTTAGGGGGAGAACAAAAGAGGATCAAAGGGGAAAATAGAAGGATAGTTCAAGAAGAAATGGAGGAAGGGAACGAAATAACAAGAGAAGAAGTGGATCAGGCGATAGATAGACTGAAAAGAAACAAGGCTACAGGAGAGGATGGTATGGAGAACGAAGCGATAAAGTATGGGGGAGAAGGGGTTAGGGAAGGGATCTGGAAGATCTGCAACAAGGTCTGGAAAGGAGAAGGGTGGCCGGAGGAGTGTATAACAGGGCTGGTGGTACCGCTTGTCAAGAAAAGGGAGGGCAAGAAGGTAGAGGAGTACAGAGGGATCACTCTCATGCCAGTGAGTTATAAAATATACGCAGAAATTCTAAGAAAAAGGTTAGAGAGCCAGATAGAAGAGAAACAAAGTATCCCACACAATCAGACGGGATTTAGAAAAGGGATGAGGACAATAGATAATATTCACGTACTCAACTACTTGGTTAACAGAAATTTAGGGAGGAAAAGAGGGAAATTAGTCGCCTTATTCGTAGACTTTAAAGCAGCCTTTGACTCAGTGAATAGAAAAGTGCTATGGCAGGCATTGAAAGAGAGGGGAATAGAAGAAGGGTTGGAGAGGATAAAGGAAATTTTTACTGAAACCAGGATTAGGGTGAAGATAGGGAGGAAAAAGGGAGGAAAAAGGGGGAGGTGTTCTGGACAGGAAGAGGTCTAAGGCAAGGGTGCCCGTTGAGTCCGCTTCTCTTTAATATGCTGCTGGCAGACTTAGAGGAGAAGCTAAAGGAGAAAGGCAAAGGGGGAACGATTTTGGGTAATAGCAAACTATACTCTCTAGCATACGCAGACGACGCAGTGCTGTTAGCAGACGATGAGAAGGGGATGAACCTAATGATGAGAATTTTCGAAGAGTATTTGGGAACAAAAGAACTGACGGTGAACGTAGGGAAGACCAAGGTGATGTGCTTCAGAACTAGAAAGACCAAAATAGGTTACGTTTGGAAGATGAACGGACAAACAGTGGAAAGTGTGGAGGAATTCTGTTATTTAGGTTTTTGGTTTGAGGCAGGAGGGGGAATCGAGGTGCAGGTGAGGAAAAGAATCGAGTGTGCGAGTAAGGTAATGGGCCATGTATGGGGTATAGGAAAGAGAAGGTTCAATGACGATTGGAGAATGAGGGTTTGGTTGTTTGATGCGTTGGTTTGGGCGGTGATGTGTTATGGAGTGGAGGTCTGGGGATGGAAGGAACATAGGAAAGTGAAAAGCATGCATGAGAGATTTCTGAGATGGGTAATGGGGGTTAGTTGGAGTTGCCCAGGTTACATGTTAAGGGAAGAATTAGGAAGGGAAAAAATGGTAACTAGACAAATTAAGAGAGCCTGGAGGTTTGAAGAGAAGTTGAAAAGGGGAGAGGGGAGCAGAATAGCACAAGTATGATTGGACGAAGTTCGGAACAAGGAGACGAGAGGCAATTTGGGAAATTCGAAATGGGAGTAAGAAAGGAAAAAAATTAGGAGGGTTTGTGATATACAAGAAGGGGTTCAGGATTGGCAGAGCATAGAATTAGAGTTATTAGTAAGACAAGGAGAAGAGAGATGGAGAAAGATTATGGACTCGAGGTACAATAGATGGTATATGATGGTCAAAGGGTTAACGGAACCAGAATATTTGCAAAAAATAAAAAAGGAAGACAAATGGAATAGGGTGGCACGGTTTAGAATGGGAGAAGGAGTGAGAGCTTGTAGATATTGGATGGCTGAGGAGGACAATCTGTGCAGAGTATGTGGATACGAAATGGAGTCATGGGCACATATGTTAGAGAGGTGTACAGGAGAGGAAGATGGACAGTTGAGTGTGGATGAGTGTGTGAGATGGATTTTGGATGGTAATGGACAGGGAGTGACGTGGATGAAGAAATTGGAAGAAATAAGAGAAAGCAAGAAAACAGGATAGAGCCAAACGGGTAATCCTATTAAAGGAAATGAAATAGCAAAAAGTAAACCTTTGAAATCGTTGAAAATGTATTTTACGGTAAGAGGAAAGGGAAGCCCTGGAATATCGCTCATTTTAAAGTTTAAGCATTATCAGTAGTAAGAGTACCGTTATTTTAAGCAAGGCGAAGCATTAGAATATAAGCAGCGGTTAAGTTAGATTCAGGATGGAATGTAAATATATGTACAGGGAGCGGAGGCCCTCAAGCCCGTAAAAGGGAGAGATTAAATATACATACATACATTAACATTGCAGAATTTTTACTTTTGAAACGTAAAACTTGTATAATTTTTAATTGAAAAATATTTAATTTTAAAGATTTAAAATTTGTAGTTCTACAATTCTGAAGATTTACAATTAAAAATTCTTCAATTTTAACGATTTACAAATGAAATCTCTTTAATTTTAGAGGTGTATAAATATAAATAAATTATATATAAAAAATTGGTATATTAAAAAAAAAAATTGCAAATTATTTAATTTTTAAGTGTTTTAATTTAAAAATTTGTAATTTGTAATATTTTCGTTCAGATTGCTTAAACTTTGAAGATTTGCAATTTTAAATTCTTGAATTTTGAAGATTCAAAATTAAAATCTCTTTATTTCTAAAGATGTACAAATACAAATTCTTAAATTTTTATGATTTTGAGAATAAAAAGTCAAGGTTTCAATTCTAGATCTTCCAAATTAATGAAATTTCGAATGTAAATCATTACAGAATTCAAAAAAATTTCAAGATTGTTGAAAATCGAACAATTCTATTTTCAACTATAGAATTTTGATTTTGAATGATTTCAGATTAAAATTTCGAAGACAGGACAATTTGAAAAAGTTATAAATTCAATAATTTCAGATTATAATTTTGAAAAATGGATCATTGACCATTGGAAAAAAAATGAAACTGTATCATACTGCAGTAAATTGCAAACTTTAGAATTCAAATCATTTTTAATTCGAAGTGATCAAAATTTGATAATTTGAAATCGGAAACTAAATTGAATGTTCCAAAGTCGTTATTAAGATTAAAAAATAAATTCACCGTCATTTTCATCGTTCAAAATAAAATCAATAAAAAAACCTTTAAAATTGAATTATTTGAAATCGAAAGTATTTTAAATCGAATTTTTTTCGTCAGAAGTCGATTCAATTTTAATTGCAAAATTAAAACGTATAAAAGGGAAAACTTCAGCGTTTAGCATGAAAATTCAGAACTCTAAAATAATCACCGTTCTAAATTAAAGAAATTATTAAATTACTGAAGTATCAATTTCTAATAGTTTAATTTTGATCTGTTTCGATTTTAAGAGACACAATTTTTATCTTTTTAATTTTAAATCGTTTAATCTGTAACACGTAACTTAAAATGATTATTAATTCTTAAAATTTTTAAGTAAATATTTTTCAATTTCAAATGATACATTTTTTTTAAATCTCGAGATAAAAATAATTCAAACTTCAGTGCCTTATTCTAAAATCTTACAATTTTTTAAGCTTAAATCTAAGGAATTATTTTCCTAATTTTTCATTGTTTGAATTCATTCGGGTGGCATTTACTTCAAAATTATTTAATTGAAAATTCTTTGAACTGAAAATTGTGCAACTATCAAGTCTTCTAATTTTATATTCTTCGATTTCAAAGAATTAAAAAAAAAAAAAGACAATTTTGTACGCTTATAATTAAAATCAAACAATTTTAAATATTTAAATAAGAACTTAATAAATTTAAAAATATCAAGGCTTTTGATACGAAATTTTGCAATTTTAAAATATTCAATTGTGAAATTGTGAGGAAATTTTTTATATCCTCAAAACTGAAACAATTTCCGAATTGCTTATTCAAAACTAATTTAAAAAATTTTTAATTAATTTATTAAAACTTGAAACAGTAAAAGTTAAACAATTCCAAAATTCGTTTAAAAATGGAAGCATTTCT
The DNA here is from genome assembly GCA_932195095.1 of Andricus curvator. NCBI lineage: Eukaryota > Metazoa > Arthropoda > Insecta > Hymenoptera > Cynipidae > Andricus > Andricus curvator. Next base: position 7,225 of record CAKNYM010041711.1, read on the forward strand.
TTTGGATATTTAAACTACGTCCTTAAAAATAATTAATTTTCAAATTATGCATCACGTTTTTCAAAATTCAATCAATCTTGAATGAATGAATTCGAAGCTTATTATTATTATTGTAGTTAATTATGTTTTATCTCGCCGGAACTGTTACAGATATTTAAAAAATTCTATAGAGAAATTCTGTTCAATTCTCAGGAATTTTCAGAAATTCAGAAAAATATGGTTTATTATCTAGAATATGAAGCTGCTGATACTTTTTAATCTTCTGCGAGCTTTCCGAGGAGTGACTATTGTTCCATGAGAAATTATCTTTCACATATTTCGAGAATAATATATTACACTGCGGGAAAAACTAATACTGACAAGTTTTGTGAATATTTTCGTGCAGACAATTTATTCAAAGTGCTTTACCTGTTTTCATTTAATTAACAAAACTGGAATTTTTCATTCATATTTTTTCATTTGTGCATCTGAATATACAGATTAAAAAAGGGGCTTTTCTTTAGAGATAAAATGAAAGTAGTACTATTTTGTGATTATATTTTTGATAAGTCATAAATCGAATTAGAATAAATAAATTAATTAAATTGATAAAATTAAATTGGCTTACCGAAATTTATTTAGGTCTATTTTAATTATTCTATTTATTTTCAATTGATTATTTAGTTAATTACTGTATTCTAATTTATTTAGAGTATGTTGTTCGTAATTTTTTCAACTGTTCAGCGATGTGTCAGTAAATACAATTTAGTTACTTTTAGTACACAAAACACCTGAATTACCAAAATAGAATTTATTAAAATAAAAAGAAAATAACAATATGGTACATGCAACAAAGGCAAAAATTCTAAAATTAAATTAGAAAATTAAATTAAATTCTTAAATTCTAAACACATCCGAAAATAACATAAACATTTTAAAGAAGCATTGCGATCACAATAAATATTAATAAAATGTAATATAAAACGAGATTATACAATTCTCTCAAATCCTTTATCAAATTTCTTGAGTTTATATTTTTAATAACAATTTAGAAGATCAAAACCCTTTAATAAAGGGGGACGACTGAAAAATTCCGAAAAATAACATTGTCGACACTGTAAAATTCACGAAAAAGAAAATTTTCGAAATAGAAAATTTCAAAAATGATAAAACTGCCGAAATATAAAAATCCCGAGGAACGACTGAAAAATCCAAAAAAATAAAATTCCCGGAACTTGAAAATTCTAGAATAATAAAGTTTCTGAAATTATAGAATTTCGGAAATATAAAAATCCCGAATTGTAAAATTCCCAAATAATAAAATTGTCCAACAGTTGATGAAAATTAACATAACAAGAAATAATACTTTTGGGTTGAGAATTCAACCCTTTTGTAGATAATGCGTCCTTTTACCTTTAAAATTCAACAGTTTTGTTGAAAATTAATGTCTTTTCCTAAAAATTCGTGTTTTTTGGTAGAACAATAATCTTCCTGCTAGAAAATTTATCTTTTTGGTTGAAAATTTAACTATTTGTTCAAAAATAATTATTTTTTTAGTTGAAAATTCAACTACTTGGTTGAAAGTTGAACCGATTTGTTAAAAATGAATATTTTTTCAAGATTTATCTCTTTGGCTGAAAATTTAACTATTCCATTTAAAAAAAAAATTAATATTCTGGGTTAAAAAATCACCTTTTTGGGTTGTACTTTTTTGTTGAAAATTTCTTTCTTTCTAAGATTTAACATTTTAGTTGAAACATCTCTTTTGTTGAAAATATAACTATTTTGCTGAATATTCATTTTTTTGTGGTTGACAAATAATTTTTTCAACTAACAATGAAACTATTCCATGTCTGGTTGAAAATTGATATTTTTTATTTAAAATTGATATTTTTTAGCTGAAAATTAACTTTTTTATTAAAAATTCATATTTTTGGTTCGAATGTTCCATTTTCAGAAAATTAATCTCCTGTCTTAAAAAATCATCTTTTCGATTGAACTATTTTGTTGAAAATTCATTTTTTTATTTATCATTTTAGTTGAAAATTCATCTCTTTTGTTTAAAATGTGACTATTCTGTTGAAACTTCTTTTTTTGTTGAGAATTAATTTTTCTAACTAATTTTAATATTTATACAATAATTATTATATATTATAGTAATTATTATATTTTGGGTTAAAGAGGCTATTTTTTATTGAAAATTCATCTTTTCTATTTAAAAATTCGTGTATTTTCTTGAAAATTCGTCTTCTTGGTAGAACATTAATCTTCTTGGTGTAAAACTCCTCTTTTTGGTTCGAAATTAAACTTTTTTATTAATAATACGCTTTTTTCGATAAAAATTAATTTTTTGTCTGAAAATTGCGTTATTTAACTTTTTCTTAGAAATGTATCCTTTATAAGTTGAAAATTCAAAATTTTGTAGAAAATTTATATATTTTGTTGAAAATTCGTCTTTTTGTTAAAAACAAAAAGAATCTTGTTTGTTAAAAATGAATATTTTTTCAAGATTCACCTCCTTTGCTGAAAAGCTGAAAATTTAACTATTTCATTTTTAGAAAATTAATTTTCTGGGTTAAAAAATCATCTTTTTGGGTTGTACTTTCTGTTGAAAATTTTTTTCTTTCTAAGATTTATTATTTTAGTTGAAACATCATCTCTTTTGTTGAAAATATAACTATTTTGCTGAAAATTCATTTTTTTATTTATTATTTTAGTTGAAAACTCATCTCTTTTGTTTAAAATGTGAATATTCTGTTGAAACTTCTTTTTTTGTTGGAAATTAGTTTTTTTAACTAATTATAATATTTATATAATGATTATTATATATTATAGTAATTATTATATTTTGGGTTAAAAAGGCTGTTTTTGATTGAAAATTGATCTTTTCTAGTTAAAAATTCGTGTATTTTCTTGAAAATTTGTGTTTTTGGTAGAACATTAATCTTCTTGGTGAAAATTCATCTTTTTGAGTCGAAATTGAACTTTTTTGTTAAAAATACGCTTTTTTCGATAAAAATTAAATTTTTATCTGAAAATTACATTATTCAATTTTTTGTTACTTTATAAGTTTAAAATTTAACATTTTGTAGAAAATTCATATATTATGTTGAAAATTCGTCTTTTTGGTTAAAAAAAGAATCTTGTTTGTTAAAA
>CAKNYM010041711.1:19108-47923 GCA_932195095.1 Andricus curvator
TGAACAGAAAAGTTGCGTTGATTCAAGACGAATGGATTGACCTATAATATTATTATATTTTATTGAAGAGTAAGTAAGCTATGGTAATGCATAATATTTGAAAATACGATTTTCTATAGTAAAACTTCTTTCAGTAGCATATTTCAAAGCTGATACTAGAATATAAAAGATTTCTTGGTTCGAGACGCATCCATTGACATATACTATTAATACGTTTTATCAAAGAGTAGGTAATTTATGGTAATTTATATATTTTGAAAATCGGTTTTTTAGAGTAAAACTTTTTTCATTAACATAATTCAAAGTTGATGCAAAAAGAAAAAAGATGTGTTGATTTGGGTCGAATCGATAGACCTATAATATTTATACATTTCATTGAAGAGTAAGGACGCTATGGCAAAACATAATATTTGAAAATACGGTTTTTTATAGTAAAACTTTTTTCTTTAACATAATTCAAAGTTGATGCAAAAATATAAAAGATTCCTTGGTTCGAGACGAATCTATTGACTTACAATATCATTACACTTTATTGAAGATGAAGGAAGTTATGGTAATTTATATATTTTGAAAATCGGTTTTTTACAGCAAAACTTTTTTCATTAACATAATTTAATGTTGATGCAAGAACATAAGAGATTCTTTGGTTCGAGATGAATCGATTGACCTATAATATTAATACATTTTATCAAAGAGTAGGTAATTTATGGTAATTTATATATTTTTAAAATCGGTTTTTTATACTAAAAATTTTTCTTCAACATAATTCAAAGTTGATGCAAAAATATAAAAGATTCCTTGTTTCGAGACGAATCTATTGACATACAATATCATTACACTTTACTGAAGATGAAGGAAGTTTTACTCATTTATAATATTTGAATCATCTGTTTCAAACAGAAAAACTTTTTTCATAGACATAATTCAAAGTTGACGCATGAATAGAAAAGAGTTTTTGATTATAAATTTTCAAATAGAGTAATTCTGACAATTTTTGTAAAGAAATCACAAAGCTGGAAAAGGGATAGGGTGCCACAAAACGTTTCCCTCCCCTTTTCCAGCTCGAAAAATTATCATTTCGGATACAAAATTTGATTTGTCTGATTTGTCTCAACAATATTCCAGGAGATGCATTTCACGGCTCATAAAATTAGTCCCATTCTCGTTTCAGTTTGAGCAGTTGGCCTTTACGTGGATGGAGAGACAGAAACTGGGTGGTTCCTATTCGTCTCATAGAGCCCAAAACGAAAAACATGTTGTGGTGTGCAGTACAACCTTACAAGCAGATACCATCATGGATTTCCTGAACGAATTTTATGCACATCCTCTGCTTCAGGTAAAAAAATTCTATTGCGGAATTATTTCTCTCTATTATTTGCATGAGATATAAATAATAATAGTGATCCAAAAGTCAATTCATAAAGGTGTAATAATATTCTACTGTAAACTGGGGCTAAGCGCATACGTCTGTCCGGAAAGTGTCCGAACTTGTAGTTTACCAAAAGTATGAGGTAATTACTGCTTTGTCGCATTCTGTTTTATTTCCTCTGCGTTTTAAAATCATCTTCGTTTTAGAGGATACTTCAACTTGGGAAACAGCCAAAAACACAGGACGCCAGATCAGGACTGTATGGGGACTGCCGAATTGGTATAAGACCGTGTTTCACCAGAAATTACTGAATAAGTTGCTTATCGGCCAATCTCGGCTTAAAATTTGCGAAATAATAGTTTTTGGATTCCTCAGGTCTTCCTTTATCTCCCTCACTATTAAATGACGATTTCCATTGATTAATACTCGCACTCGTTCCTCATTTTGAGATGTTTCAGCCGTTGCAGACGTGCCAGAGCGAGGGTCACTTTCCACTGAAGTACGACCACTTTCAATCGTCTCAACCACTCTTTAACTTGAGTATCACTCATAAACTCATCATCATATACTTTCCGAATCATAACGATGGTTTTCGAACATGAAAATTGGCAACATTTAATGCACACTATTTGTTCGGTGCGGGCCGTCATCCTGAAATATGGTGCGTACGTTGTTAGACGTTTATGCATCTAAATACGCTAGTCGACTAATGATTTTCTGATCCATGTCACTTAGTAGGGGGCCTCATAGAGGTCCCCCCTGAATGGTAAATACCTGTTTTTGACAATAGCACAACTAGGTACAAAGTTAGTGTAAGGTCGGATACTTTCCGGACAGACCTATGTTGGGAAAAGCTTCTTCTAGGTTTTGCAATTAAATTTTTACAATTCTTAGTTGCAAGCCTCTATATTTTTTACCTAGAAGAAGGAAATAATTCATTCGGAAATGCAAAATCACGAGTGCGCCGCTTTACCCCGCATGCGCCGCTTAGCCCCAGTTTACGGTACACTAGAAGTAAGCGAAACGTTAATGCAGTAATTTAACAAACAGCAGATACAAAGATCGTTCTATTGAGTGTTGAAAATGAACGTAATGGAATCGAATTTAGAGAATTGTTCAATTCATCAATATAAAAGTACTGATTGCTAATTACCAGGATCAAAACGTAATTCAGAGTGGTGATTTCTCAAACACACTGATTGCGAGAGAATGTATTTTATTATATGAAGCCAAAAAGTAAATTATAAATGTTCTCTCTTTTAGCATAGTGAATTACATTAACAGTGTTATTTTAGAAAATGAACCTTGAATTAGGCTAATCTGGATAAAATAGTTTTTGAATAACCTTCAGGAAATCGTAACTGAATCAAGGTTTTTTTGGTAATTTCAAATAATTGTACTATTTTTTTATGTTAAATATAAAACAGTGTCGATTACTGGTCTATTATTTTTGGAAAAATGAAAAAAAATCTGCCTTAGCCCGGATTTGAACCGGGAACGCCAATATACATGAGTGGATCGTTTACCAATTACGCCCAGTAATCAAAGATATTTTTATATTTAACATCAAAGAATTAATTCATACCGTGATCAAAAAAAGTATAACTGAAGTACTAAAAAAGTTTCAAATACTTCCTGCTGATGAACTACTTTGGGACAAAAGTATTAAAAAAAGTCTTTCTTCATTTTCTCTAAATTTGTAAAATATCAAATTCATGTCCCAAAAAAGTTTAAAAACAATTTTAATAGAATTTTTGTCCCAAAAATTACAACTGAAGTGCCAAAAAAGTTAAAAATTACCTTCTGCTGTTGATCCGATGTAGGACAAAAGTACTAAAAAATGTCCTAAAATTTCAAATCATTTCCCCGAAAAAGTTAAAAATCAATCCTGCAGTGTAAAATTGTTTTTGGGAAAAGTACTAGGAATGTACTACTTCTGTTTTCTTGAAATGTGTGCGATTCTAAATTCATGTGCCAAAAAAGTTCAAAAATAATCTCAGTAGGATTTATGTCCTAAAAGTACTGCTGAAGCAGGACCAAAGTACAAAATTAGTAGAAAAGTCCCATTTTATTTTTCTCGAAGTTTTTACAATTCCAAATACCCAAAGAAGATGAAAAACGGTCCTGCAGTAAAAACTATTGTTGGGACAAAAATACTAGAGAAAAATTCCGATTTTTTTTTTCAAAATTCTGACATGTTCTCATAGGGTTTATATCCAAAAAGATCCTGTTAAACAGGACGGATTTGGAATTTTTTTGCATTTCTACCCTATTTCAGCAGCAAATTTTCCGGACATAAACCCCATAAGTACTTGTCAAAATTAAAAAAAAATATATATTGCCCGGTATTTTTGAAGGTATTCTATATCATTTCGCAAAGAATTATAAACAAAACATCATTGGAATCTTCTTAGGAATATCACCAGGACACTTTTTTATAAAAATTATTTGTCAAACAATTACAGAATTTTTTAATGTTCTGTAACTTTTATAAGCAAATTTGATCATTGAATCCCAACTTTAAGTAATAAATATTCAAAATTACACAACATTAAAAAATTCTGTATTTGTTTAAAAAATGACTTTCTTTGAATAACAATAAAAAAGTTTTCCTGAAGGTATTCCAGAGACGATTCCAATAATTGTTTCAATTTTTTGATCTAACTATTAATTTATTTATAATGCTCTGCAAAAGTCAGAAATCCATGAACATAGGAAACCTCAGGGTCCTATTTTTATGGCATCTTATGAGGCATACATTGTAACTTCTTTTACTCGAACATTCACCATTGTGGACCAATATATTAAAAAATGTAAAAATTGAAAATTTAAATTTAAATTTAAATTTTTTTTAATTTAAAGGACTATTACGTGGTCCTTTTGTCACCAATGGAGCTGGACACAACAATGAGAATGATCCTTCAAGTGCCGATCTGGGCTCAAAGGGTAATTTACATTCAGGGCTCGTGCCTGAAAGATGGTGATCTCGCGAGGGCTAGGATGAATGAGGCTGAGGCCTGTTTTATCCTTGCTGCGCGAAATTACGCGGACAAAGCAGCCGCGGATGAACACACCATCCTCAGGTTAGTTCTAAATCCAAAAATTATGCAAAGGAGGCGCTGAGCGCCTACAAAAAAGGGTTTTGTAGCCTATAAAGACGTTAATTAAGTCGTTCAAATCACCCCCTCCACCAAGCACCCCCTCCACTAAGCACCCCCTCCACCTATCACCCCCTCCACTTATCACCCCTCCATCTATTGCACCCCTCCACCTGTCACGCAGCTCCACCAATCAACTTCTCCACTATCCGGAAATATCCGGTCCTATCTTATCATCCTCTCCCCTTCCCTACTTCCTCTACTTCCCCCAGCAACCTTATTTCTCCTTCCATCACCCTTTCCCCTCTCCTACCCTATTTCCTACCCCCTCTCATACTTCTCCCATACATCCTCTCCCCTCCCATCACTTCCGCTCCCAAACATCTCCTTCTCATACTTTCCCTACTTTCCCTAGTTCCATACCCTACTTCGCCTTCACTACCCTACTCACCCAACCATACGTCCCCTCCTCAATTCCACCTTCCTTCCCTCACCTCCCCTTCCCTAGTTCCTCGCACTTTCCCTTGTTTTCCGTTTCCCTCTCGGACTTCATCTCCCATCACTACCCTTTCCCATCTCCTAACCCCTTTCGGACCCCCTCTAACACGTGCCATATAGCTACACTCCCCTCCTATCACTTACTCTTCTCTGCATCCGCTATTCCTACTTTCCCTACTTCCCCACCCCTACTCTCCCTCTTCTGCCCCACTCACCCACCCCTACGTCCCTCTGATATTTCACCTTCTTTCCCACACTTCGCCTCCCTTACTTCTTACTTCCTTGCCACTTTCCCCTCGTTTCCACTTCCTCCTCTCACTTCCCCACCCGTCACTCATATGTCCCCTCTCTTACTCATCGGACCTTAATTCCCCATCCCTCATTCCCCTACTCCTCCTCACTCTTCTCAATCAGCTCACTTCCAGCCCCTCCTTTAGTTTCATTCCCCACCCCTCGCCTCTGTTTGCTTCCCTTCCCTCCCCTTTTTATCCACCATTCACTTTCCCTCTCGGGAAAATATTCCCGGGAAAAAATCGACTGGTGCTTACAATTCTTAACCAATTTTGATGTTGTTTTCTCAGAAATGCTAAGCATTAAATACACAATAATGTCTATAAATAATCTTTTAAAGTTCATCCTTATGTTATTAATTGTGTAAATAAATAAACTGGAAAATGAGACTTTTTGAGAATATTATTTTTTATCACCGAGAAAAAACATTAAATGAATTATATGTGCCTTAGAATCAATGCTGGTACACTTGAGAAAATTTTAGTAATTAGTTGGGGATTGAAACTAACTGTTATAAACAAATTACATAAACAAATACTTGGATGAGCTCAACTGCAAAAAAAATGTTTTTCGTCTAGAAGTGCTCAAATACGTTATAGAAATAATAAGCTTGACAATTGATTATCAAACATTAACAATTACTAATTTTATAAACATTTTAATAAACAAAAAGTACATTTTTGCATCTCTTTCGTAGGTATGTATTGTCTTTCTCAACAAACCAATTCCAAATATCTTTTAAATTGATTAATAATCTCAAATTTTTATGAATTTAAAATATTTCTTACTGATAATATGAATTAGAAACAAATTTAAAAATAAGGCACTTTCACATGGACAAAAATGTCTTTTCCATTAACAAATAATCCAGACAACCGAATCCTTTTTACATTTTTTTTGCATATTTCAAAATTTTTTTCATAAAATCAATTAAGAATATGTCTCTGATTCTCAGTTGTTATTGTTACTAACAAATTATTAAATCAATATTATATTGTAACTGTTTTTCACAAAAGTTCGCTGTTTTATTTCCTAATACGAATTTAATAAACATTACAAAGTAAATTTAACAATAAATTGATTGATTCAAATTTGTTAATAATTTATGCTACTAACAATGAGAAGGATTTATTACTTATAATTTTCTGCGATTGTCAATAACTTTAAAACATATTTTTAATTGATTTAATGAGAAAAGAAAATGTTAACCTATTTAAAAAACGCAAAAATGAATACGCGTCTAATAATTTTTAATAACAATTAAGATTCAGCGATACATTTTCTTAACGAAATAAAACATAATAACATAATTAACTTAAATAATAATAAAATAACTAAATAACATAATTCGGTTCCATGGAATAATATTTGGTAGAATATATTTTTTTCTCCGTCAAACTGATTCATCTTAATATTTGTTTATAATTTTTATTATTAGCAATAATAAATATTTATAAATATGTGTAATAATAATCGATTGAAAACATATTTTTAATATTTATTATGATAAAAACAATCCTCACCTGAGCAAAAAATGTAAAAACCATCATGTGTTTAATAATTTGTTAATAACAATAACAATTAAGAATCAGCGACAGATTTTTTTCAAGAAAAATTTTTAGTAAGTTGCCTGGAATATTGTTTAGTAGAAAAAAGAATTTTTTTCAATTTCAATGTGACTAATTTTCAAATTTCTTTCTAATTTTTATTATTAATAAATAAGAAATATTTCTTTTTTTGAAGATGTGTGATTATTAATTAATTTAAAACATGTTTGGAACTGATTTAATTGAAAAAGCAATGTATACCTACGAAAATGATACAGAAATTTACTATGTGTTAATTAAAATGTTTATAACAATATAAATTGTTAATATTTGGTGATAATTTGTAACAAGTATTATTCATATAGGTACTTAAGAGCTTCCAGTCAAAAAACAATTTTTTTCTGGCGCTGAGCTCCGCATGCAAGTATTTGTTAACCTAATTTATTTATAACCATTAGTTTTAATTCAGAAATTATTATTTATTTTCCTTGTGTGTACCTGTATTGATGTTGATGACCAGAAACTTTTTTCAAGTTTTTTCCTCGGCGATAAAAGATAAGATTCTCAAAAAGTCTCATTTTTCCAGTTTATTTATTTATACAGTAAGAAAAATGAGGATGAAAACAAATTATAGACGTTATTTTAACGCAGAGCATTTCTGAAAATCTACTGGTTAAAAATGTTATCATGTATGAACAAACCGTACATATTATTTATTTGCAACAAATTTTTTATAATTTTTTTTTAATTAAACGAAGTCTTACAGCGCGAATTCGCTGCGATATGCATTTATTTATTACATTTTTCAATAACATTAACAATTACTTCTGATCAAAAATGTTAACTGCGTGTTAACTCATTAATTTCTCAATATAAAAAAAATTTAGTGTTTTAACATGATGGATATTAGTTTTAAAATGTTATTTTACTGATTTCATGATGTTTCACATAAATATAAGTAGTTTCAAAAAATAAGATGGCTTATGACAAAAAATTTTAATGTCACCCTTGTCGCTAAATAAAAATTTAATAAAAAACAAATTCGAAAATCGGCTCCCGCAAACCACTTTGAAATTTAGTTGAATATAATTCTCAAAAGAAAATTCTTAAAGCAGAACAATTAAATAAATGTTCTTTGGAGAATATAAATTTTTAATTAATTAATTAAATTTTCAACCAACAAGATTAATTTTCCGGCAAAAAGATGAATATTTTGCCAAACAACACAAATTTTCAAGAAATACATTAATTTTAAACAAAATTGTTAAATTTTAAAGCTTAAAATTTGAAATCTTAAAGAACGCATTCACGAAACTGTTGAATTTTCAACCTAAAAATATGATTTTTTAAGAAACTTGTTAATTTTCTACCAAAAAGTTGAATTTTTATGAAAATAATCTAATTTTTAACAAACAAGTGAATTTTCAACCGAATAGTTTAATTTTCTACCAAATTGTTCCATCCTCAACTAGAAAATTAATTGAGACCGAAGCAGTTGCATTTTTAATAAAAAAAAGGATGAATTTTAAACCAAGAAGAATAATTTTGGACAAAAAAAAATGAATTTCTAACAAAACACATGAATTTTGATCTAGAAAAGATCAATTTTTATGAATATATATCAATTTTTAACAAAAATGGGAGAAATAAATATCAAATTTGTCGTAAAATGAAAATGTAATCGAAAACATATTTAAAAATAGGCTTCCACAAACCTTTTTAGAATTTAGTTGAATTTAATTCTCTAAAAAAAATTCTCAAATCGAATGAAAATTGTAAACTCTAATTTGTCCAGTGTGTACATTTAAAGGCAGAAAGAAATCGTTTTTTCTTTAAATTTTTCTCAAATTATATCGCCAGTAATGTTTTATGATGCACAATCAACTTTCAATATTTGTTATTAATTTTATAAACAAATTATATAAACAAATGCCTGGTGCGGACATTTAAAGGCAGAAAGAAATCGTTTTTTCTCTTAATTTTCCTCAAATTATATCGCCAGTGATATTTAATTATGGAAAATTATCATCTCATATTTTTTATTAATTTTATAAACAAATTCCCAGTGTGTAAAATTAAAGGCAGAACGAAATCGTTTTTCCCCTAATTTTCCTTAAATTATATCGCCAGTGATGTTTAATGATGGAAAATTATCATTCAATATTTTTCATAGATTTCATAAACAAATTATATAAACAAACGCCCATTGTGGACATTTAAAGGCTGAAAGAAATCGCTTTTTCTCTTAAATTTTCTCAAATTATGTCGCCAGTGATGTTTAGTAATGAAAAATTATCATCCGATATTTTTTAATAATTTCATCAACAAATTAAATAAACAAATGGCCAGTGTGTACACAATGGAGTGGAAGCATTCTGATATTATTCTAGATCCTGAAGCTCTCGAACTGCTTATTTCAGATTAAAGACTTAGGAATTAAAACTTAATCGCGACTAATCAATGGAATCTTAAGAAATTGACAAAGGATTATGATACACAGCAAGTGTATGCTTATTGTTGTTGTACAAATTTTCATCTTTAACAATTCCTAAGAATACTGCATTAAGAAAATTGAAAGAAACAACAATTACCAAACAATTATATCGCTGGCTACATACTTTGAGGCTAGTTGCGAAAAAACGAATGTTTTCTGCCTTCAAACATCCACACTAGGTATTTGTTTATATAATGTGTTCACAAAATTATTAAAAAATATTGGAATGTAATTTTCCATCATTAAACATCACTGGCGACATCATTTGAGGAAAATTAGGAAAAAAGGATTTTTTCCGACCTCTAAATGACCAAGTTATAAATTTGATTATGTAATTTGTTTATAAAATTTAAAAAAAATATCGGATGATAATTTCCCCTCATCAGACATCACTGGCGATATAATTTAATGAAAATTAAGAGAAAACGCGATTTCTTTCTGCCTCTAAATGTCCACACTAGGAATTTGTTTATATAATTTGTTTATAAAATTAATAAAAAATGTCGGATGATAATTTTCCCTCATTAAACATCACTGGCGATATAATTTGAGGAAAATTAAGAGAAAAAACTATTTCTTTTTGCCTTTAAATGTCCACACTAGACACTTGTTCCTATAATTTGTTTATAAAATTAATGAAAAATATCGGATGATAACTTTCGATTATTGAATATCACTGGCTATGTAATTTGAAGAAAATTAAGAGAAAAACGATTTTTGTCTGCCTTTAAATATCCGCACTAGGCATTTGTTTATATAATTAATACAAAATTTCGAAAAATAATTGTCCATCAATAAACATCACTGGCGATATAAGTTGAGAAGAATTGAGAGGAAAAAATATTTTTTTCTGCCTTTAAATGTCCACACTAGGCATTTGTTTATATAATTTGTTTATAAAATTAATAACAAATATCGGATGTCAAATTTTTATAATCGGGTATTATTTTTTCGATAAAAGCAAGTAATTTTAATGCAAAAATTTACTTTGCAAACGAAGAATCCATAGTGTAGACTATTTTTGAGTCAATTTGTTATAACAATCAACTTAACAATGTCCTAATTTTTTTTGGTTTTAACTACCCTCGTGCATAAAGTCTGGCAATGCTGATCATAGAAAAAAATTTTCACGAAGATAAACAAAAACTAGCTGTGAATTCGATCTCGAATGTTTCCACTTTGTTTGTATTTATAATTATATGGTGCTCATTTCACGAGCACTTTGCTTCCCGTTAGCAAATGTATTTACTTCCTCATAGAGGAAGCATTAGTTATTTTTTTCAATAATAGATAAACCAAAGTCTTCATTTCGATCAATTTAAAAATAGAAATTTACAAAAAATAAAAAATTACAAAATAATACAAACAGTTTTTTGAATACAAAGGCAAATCAGACAAATCAAATTTTATATTCGAAATGATAATTTTTCGAGCTGGGAAAGGGAAGGAAAAGTTCTGTCACACCCTATCCCTTTCCCACCTTTATGATTTCTTTACAAAAATTGTCAGAATTATTTTATTTGAAAATTTATGAGTTTTACTTTAAAAAACCGTGTTTTCAAATATTATGCATTACCATAGCTTCCTTACTCTTCAATAAAATGTATCAATGTTATAGGTCAATCGATTCGTCTTGAAGCAACACAACTTTTATATTCTCGCATCAACTTTAAATTATGAGAATGAGAACATTTTTACTATAAGAATCGATTTCAAAAATATAGGTATATAATACCATAACTTTCCTATTCTTTAATAAAATGTATTAATATTGTACGTCAATCGATTCGTCTCGAACCAAGTAATCTTTTATATTATTGCATTAACTTTGAATTATGTTAATGAAAAAAGTTTTACTATAAAAAACCGATTTTCAAAATTTATAAATAACCATAAATTTCCTACGCTGTAATAAAATATATTAATATTATAGGTCAGTCGATTCGTCTAGAACCAAGGAATATTTTATATTCTTGCATCAACTTTGAATTATGCTAATGAAAAAAGTTTTACTATAAAAAACCGATTTTCAAAATATATAAATTACCATAACTTCCCCACGCTTTAATAAAATGTATTAATATTATATGTCAATCGATTGGTCTTGAATCAACACATCTTTTCTGTTCTTGCATGAACTTTGAAATATGGTAATGAAAAAATTTTTACTATAAAAAACCGATTTTCAAAATATATAAATTACCATAACTTCCTTACGCTTTAATAAAATATATTAATATTATAGATCAATCGAATCGTCTCGAACCAAGGAATCTTTTATATTCTTGCATCAACTTTTAATTATGTTAATGAAAAAAGTTTTACTATAAAAAACCGATTTTTCAAATATTATTAAGTGCTCAGAAAAAATGCAACAAATATTTTTAGAAATCCTTTGGTCAGTTTCAAGATATTAGCCGGGAAAATAAGCCCTCCAAATTTCATCAATTTATCTGCGACCGTTTTCAAGTTATCGTGTTCACAAAAAAGCGTGACATCCACACACACATCCGTCCGTACAATTGCTTAGAACATTGTATTATACAATTTTAAATTGGGGAATGTTCAATTAAATGAATTAAAATTTTTTGGAAAATGTTACCATTACAAAGCTTCCTCTATGAGGAAGCAAAAACGAAAAAAATCGACTTTTTCTTCACTCTTTGCATTAACATAGAAGTTTAAACGAAAAAAAAATTAAAAAATCAGGCCACATAAATCTCTTTAAAATTAATTGCTGAATTTTCCTAAAAAGAAATCCAAAATCGGTTAAGAATTTCCAGCTACAAGTTATTTTGAACCTCGGTTTTTCATTTCATCCCACTGTGCGTCCGACCGAAACTATAAGTATGGTTTCTTTCCGCGGCTACGAAACCCTAAAAATTCAGAGGAGAAGAATTGAAGAAATTTTTCTTTGAAGAAAATTTTCTTGGATTTGAATAATTGATAATAACTAATGATGATGAGTTTTCCATTAATTTTTTAGGTCCTGGGCCGTGAAAGACTTTGCACCCGATGTCCCTCAATACGTTCAGATCTTCCGTCCAGAGAACAAGCTCCATGTGAAATTTGCGGAACACGTAGTTTGTGAGGACGAATTCAAGTATGCCCTTTTGGCCAACAACTGCACATGTCCAGGAGCATCCACTCTGGTCACTCTGTTATTGCACACATCCAGGGGACAGTAAGTTGAAATTTAATTTATAATACACTCTAAAGTTGAGCTCTATTTGACCCACTTTTCAAGTGCTCTTTGTAGCTCTTTGTAGCAAAAGAGGCGGAAAAGCTAGAAACTTCATTATTAAATATAGAAAAATTATGCGCGCAATATAAGTTCTTATTTATACTAGGAATCTAATCGAGGAATCCGATCTCTCTAGTAGCTCAATGGTTAGAGCACCTGACCGGGAATCGGTTGATCTGGTGTTCGAATCTCAGCGGAGTCAAAGAAGATTTTTTTTCTGAATAAATTTAATTTCAAAAATTCTAATTCATAACTCCATCTAGTCTGAGGTCGTTAAATATTTTCTGTATTAGAGGATATAACTTTGATCGATATTGTAGATTTCCATTTTCACAGTATGTGTGAAAGAATTTCTCTTTGGATCGATTGTTACCATCTCCGATGATAATACAGATTCCTAGTAAAAATTGATTTGTATATAACATTGCATAATAAAGCGTATTTCAGAAAAAGAGATTCTTCCTCCGATCTCTCTAGTAGCTCAATGGTTAGAGCACCTGATCGAAAATCAGTTGATCTGGTGTTCGAATCCCAGCGGAGTGAAAGGAGAAGAAGAAAATTCTTATTTATAGTCAATTTCGAAATAAAAATAATATTTACATTCAATATCTCTACAACTAACCCCCCCCCCCCCCCCCCCCGAAAAATTACCCTATATTCAGTTAAGGTCCCTAAAGTACCCTATTTTCAAGATTTGGTCCCTATCGTACCCTAGGTCACTTTTCTTTCAATAAATTAACTCATGGGTTAATCACTATTCAATTCAGGACATATTTTCGAAGTGTCTTGAATATTGAAATATATTTTTTAAGATTCCGATAATTTTTTAATAGATCTTAACAATTTGAAAGGATTTTTAAGATTTTAAGCTATTTTTTAAACTTCTAAAGCATTTTTAAGAGCTTTTATTTTTAAATATTTTAGGGAATTTTAAAAGATTAGAACATTGCGCACTAATTACGCTTTATTTAGAATAAAATGTACTAAGTGGAACCACTTTGTTACAATTAAACGATTTTGTAACATTCTTAAAATTATTTTTGAACTGAAAATTTAACTATTCTATGTTTGGTTAAAAATGTATCTTCTGCAGTTGAAAATTCAACTATTTGGTTGAAAATTCATGTATTTTATTAAAAATTATTCTTTTTTGGTAGGAAATTAATCTTTTTGGTTCAATTTTGGTTTAATTAGTTTTTTTTTATTTAAAAATAAATTTTTAACTGAAAATTTAACTATCATGTTTGTTTGAACATGAATCTTCTTCAGTTGAAAATTCAACTATTTGTTTAAAAACTTCTGTATTTTGTTGAAGCTTTATCTTTTGTGGTGACTAATTCACCTTTTTGGTTGAAAATTCAACTATTAGGTTAAAAATTCAATTAAAAATTAAAATATTTGGTTGAAAATGCATGTATTTTGTTAAAAATTATTCTTCTTTGGTAGGAAATTAGTTTTTTAATGAAAATTAATTTTTATTTTATTACAAATTAGTTTTTTTATTGAAAATTAATTTTTTTAACTAAATTTTTTGTCGACATTTTTTTTATAGATATTTCATCTTTTCGATAGAAAATTCATTTGTTTGGTTGGAAAATTAACTATTTCGTTGAAAACTTATTTTATTTACTTAAAAACTCATTTCTCTAACTGAAAATTAAAATATTCTATTTTCTGTTGAAAAATGATCATTTTTATTTGAAAATTTCATTAAAAATTAAAATATTTGGTTAAAAATCCGTCTATTTTGATAAAAATTATTCTTTTTTGGTGGAAAATTAGTTTTTTTTAAATTGAAATTTCATTTCTTTCGTTGAAAATAGGTTTTTTTTATTAAAAATTAACTTTTTTAACTATTCAATTTTTTGTCGAAATTGTTTGGTTGAAAATTTAACTATTTCATTGGAAATTCGTTTCATTTCATTAAAAACTTATTTCTCTAACTTAAAATTAAACTGTTCTATTTTTTGTTGAAAATTAATTTTTTTTAGTTGAAAATTATTCTTTTTTTTTTTAATTTTGTCTTTTTTTGGCAGCAATATAACCTTTTTGGTTGAAAATTGAACTATTTGGTTAAAAATTTATTTTTATGATTGAAACTGCATCATTTTAGTTAAAAGTTCATTTCTTTGGTTATTTTGTTGACAATGAATTTTTTTATTAATAATGTAGCTGTTTTATTTTTGATAGAAAATTGATCCTTTTCAGTTAAAAATTCACTTATTTTGTTGAACACTCGTAATTCCCAGAAATGGTTTTTTTTTTCAATAGTTTGAAGGCATTTCAAGGACTTTGAAATATTTTAGGGTATTTTCAGATTCCAAGGCATTTTCAAAAGACTTAAGTAATTTCAAGAGATTTCCAAGGGTTTCAATCATTTTACGGGATTTTGAGGGATTTTAATATTTTAATGGATTTCAAAGAATTTATTCGCACGAAGTGAGGAATTTCGTAATTTTTCAAAGATTTGAAGAGATTTTCAAATATTTTTTGCAATTCATTTGGAATTCGCCCTGAATTATTAAGCATTCAATCAAATTCTTTTAAATCCTCTTTAATTTTTTCTAAACTGATTTGAAACTTACTCAATTCAATGAATTTTTGCATATTTTTTAATTGTTTTGAATTCACTTGATTGCTTTCTATGTTCAGCTTGATTTTTTATGAATTTCATCGAATTCTTCTTATTTCTCTCGATCTTCCACTGAATTCGCTCAAATTTTACTGAAATCAATAGAATTTTTTCGATTTTTTAAATTATTTCCAATTCATTTTAATTCTTTTAAATTGGTTCGCAGTCATTAGTCACTTTTTTGGTTATAAATTAGTAGGGTTTTCAATATTTGAAAAGATTTTAAATTATTTTTTGGAATTCACCCTGAATTCTTTTTAATTCTTTGGAATTCTCTTTAAATTTTTCAGTTCACTTGAACTCAACTAAATTAACTTAATTCAACTTAATCAAATGGATTAAAAAAAAAAATTTTAAGTTGTTATTTAATTGATCCTGAGAGTATTTTAATTTTCAAATTCAGCTTGAATTTTTATGAATATGAATTATGAATTTTTAACCAAATAGTTGAATTTTTAACTAAAAAGATGAATTTTCCAACAATAAGGTTAACGTTTTACCCAAAAACAAGAATTTTCAAAAAAATACATCAATTTTCAACAAAATTGTTCAATTTTAAAGTCAAAAGAACAAATTGTCTACAAAAAGGTTGTATTTTAAAACTAAAAAAATAATCTTTTAACAAAAAAGTTAATTTTTCACTAAAAAGTTAAATTGTCATAAGAATAGTTCAATTTTCAAAAAAGGAAATCAATTTTCATTTGAATAGTTTAATTTTCTACCAAATTGTTAAATCTTCAACCCAGAAGATTCATTTTCAACCAAAAAAAAAACGAATTCTGAACAAATCACATGAATTTTCAACTAGAAAAGATTAATTTTAAATGAGAAAATATAAATTTTTAATGAATTAACTAAAATGAATCTTGAAGAAATTAATTTACAGCAAAAGAGTTCAATCAAAAAAATTATTTTTAATCACTGAACATTAATTTTCTAAAAATGGAATAGTTAAATTTTTAACCAAGGAGGTGAATCTTAAATAAATATTAATTTTTAGGAAACTAGTTCAACTTTTAAACAAGGAGTTGAATTTCCAACCAAAAAATATGTATTTCTAAACAAATCAGCCAAAAATATGAATTTTCAAGCAAGAAGATTAATGCTCTACCAAAAAACACAAAATTTTGTTTACAAAATTAATTTTCAACGAAATTGTTAAATTTTAAAGCCAAAAGGACACATTATCTACAAAACGATTGAATTTTCAACCCAAAAATAGGATTTTTTTTAAAAACGTTAATTTTATAACAAAAAAATAAATTTTCATAAAAATAATTTAATTTTTAACAAAGAATTTAATTTTCAACTGAGTATTTTGATTTTCTACCAAATTGTTCAATCCTCAACCAAACCAGAATAATGAAATTTTTCGAGCTTATATAATAAAAATTTTTAATTAAAATTGTTTGAAATTAAATAATAATTTTAGGCCTTTATAATAATGAACTTTATTATTCACTTGTTGTTAACTATTTGTGAATTGATGTTTATTAACAGTTTGTGAATTATTGTTTATTAAATGTTTGTAAATTAGTTTTTATCACATTTTAAGGAATATTCAAGGTTAATTTCCACGCAATAAATCTTAATTTTGACCCCCCCCCCAAACCCCATGCATTGTGCCCAGAAAATTCCCCAAAAATTCAAAACAGTAGCTTCAACTTTGAAACACTAAATTTAGTTTTAAATTTCAAATTGACAAATTTTAATCGCTTAGAATTGAAAATTACTTAAATTCAAAAGATTAAAAATTTTAATTATTCAATTTTAAATGATCCTATTTTCAAAATTCTAATCTGAAAATATTTCATGAAGTGATGAATGAATATCACCCCCATAAGGCTGTTTTATAGGGTCCCAAAAAAACCCTATAAGTGAGAAAATGGGTGTGCGAGTTTTTTGCGCTAATTATGATTTTTCTCCGGTTTTTTGAATGCAAATTGTTTAAATAATTTATTATTGTTTTTAGCAATTTTCTCTTAGAATAGTTTTATAAAGTCGCGTTTTTTTCAAAAATGTTCCACTTTTCATCCAATTTTTAATTAAAGAGAGGTAAATAATTAAAGTTAACAAAATTAATTGTTCAAACAATTCATTATTTATGTTGATAATATTCAATTTGAGTAATGCCAGAAAGTTGCGGTTTTTTCCAAAATTTTCGACTATTTGCCTACTTTTCACTTGGAGTGAGGTAACGATTGATTGAATTTAGCAGAAATGATTTTTTAAACAAATGATTATGGTTTACAACTATCTTCTTTTTTATGATTGCTAGATAGTTGCGGTTTCTTCTGCAATTTTTAACTTTTTATTCACTTTTTATTTAGTATAGTAATAAATAAATCAAGTTAACAAATATAGTTGTTTAAACAATGTATCATTGCTTGTAACTATTTTCTCTTAGATAAGTGCTAAAAAGTTGCGGTTTTCCTGAATTCTTAAACTTTTTGTCCACTTTTAACTTAGTAATGTAGTAAATAATGCAAGATAACAAACATAATTGTTTGAACAATTTATTATTATATAGAAAATTTGAAGAATATTTCAAATCTCTATTTTATTTCATAAGATACATTACAAAAAAATGATTTTTTAAACGAAGTCTCTCGTCGCCCCGAAATTCGAGATGACTAGTCCAATATTCGTAAGATACAGCCTTGTTTAAAATATGATTCTCTCTCATATTTATTTATTATTTGTTCATAACTAAAAGGGCAAAGCAAAGTTAAATATTTCAGAAAAAACGCAACTTACTAGCACTTATCTAAGAGAAGATAGTTATAAACAATAATAAGGTGTTTAAACAACTATTTTTGTTAACTTGCACTTATTACCTCACTGAGTGAAAAGTTGACAAAAAGTAAAAATTTCAGAAAAAACCGTAACTATCTGACATTAAGATAGATGAAGATACACAAGAATAATTTGTTTAAACAATTATTTTTGCTAAATTAAATTAATTATTAAGTCCCTCGAAGTAACGAATAGACAAATTGTCTAAAATTTTAGAAAAAAACCGCAACTTTCTACAATTAGTCCAAGAGAATATTATTAGCAAAAATAAATTGTTTAAACAATTGGTTTTGTTAAACTGAATTAATTGTTGCTCCACTCTAATTGAAAAGTAGACAAAATGTTCAAAAGTTCAGAAAAAACCGCAACTATCTAGCAATATTATAGAAGAATATAGCTATAAACAATAACGATTTGTTTAAACAATTATTTTTGCTAAATTGAATAAAATATCAACTCACTCTAAATGGAAAATGGACAAAAAGTTGGAAATTTCAGAAAAAACGCAATTTCTATCATTATTCAAACAGAGTATTATTAAAAATGATAGTAAATTGTTTAAACAATTATTTTCCTTAGCATGAGTTAACTTTTACCTCACTCTAATTGAAAATTAAACAAAAAGTGGAAATTTTTTGAAAAAACCGCGAATTTCTAGCTCTATTCAAAGAGAAAATTGCTAATAACAATAATAAATTGTTGAAACAATTTATCCAAACATTTATTTATCAGTACGGAGTAGTATTTTATGCATGAGAAAAAATTTGCATTAAAAAAAACGCAAAAAAATTATAATGAGCGCCAAAAACTCGAAAAACTCATTTTTTCACTTATGGGGTTTTTTCGAGACCCTATACAACGGACTTACGGGTGTGATATTTGAAAAGTAATATTTTTTTCGTATTCTATTGCTAATTTTGAAGAGAAACGTTGTGTTTTAATTCGATTCAGCTAATATATACGATTCTGAATAAAATGTACAAAAGCGTCTTTTTTTCTTATGAGAAATACGTGTTAAACTTCATGGGGCTTGCGCAACCTCTGAATTTATTTGTGTGTGTATTCGAACACATTTCCGGGCGATATGCATAAAAATTCGAAGAAAAAAATTCCATTGTTTTTTTGGACCACACTAATATAATATGATAATAATTTTATTACACATATATATATATATATATATATATATATAGTACAAGTAATAATAATTAGGCTTTTTTCAACAAAGAGTGCGAGATTTTCGAGATATTTTGTTACACCACTTTTTTAGATATAGGGGTAATTGTCAAATTGAAGTCAAACTTGAAGTCTCAGTAATATAACATTAACTTAGAAATTCGTACTTATTTTTTTTTTCAATTTAGTAAATACTTATTTTCATCCTGTACAAAATAGTCAGTTCTTTTTTTAATTTATGTTCCTATTTACTTTAATTTAATATAAGAACATCCCAAACGTCATTGCCGTACGGCGTCCCAACCTCACTTTGCACACGGATAAACTGAATTTCTTCTTTTTTTAGACAGTAACCTGAAAAACGCTTAACGTATCAACTTTGTAAACTTCAGATAAACATCAATTTAATTTATGCACATTTTTAAATTCAAATAAATAATATTGTAAAAATCTTAAAGTCTGTCCCTCGATTCTTGTCATTTCAGACGTCATTACCGTACGTCTTTTTTTCTTGTAAAATATTGTAGTTACAGTTGAATAATAAATACAGAAATATTGAGCGTATCGTTTAATACAAGATTCAATAAAATTGAGCTTGAAACATTAACTCTTTTTTTGTTAATCTGATATTAAAACTGAAAAGTGCATTTTGACGACAAAAACGTCATTCCCGTACGTGCGTTATAAACCAGTTTCGGAATGAAAAAAATTATAAAAACCATTCCGTTACTTTGCTCAGCGGTGTTTTCTTTCATAAGTAGGTAACTTTCTATGATTAAAATCTGTCATTTTTTTATAAATATCAAAAAGGGCTAAACTTCATCATTCATCTCGCATCATTCCCGTACGGTTCAATAAAAAAGCATACGGCTGCTTATATGCGCGTGTTTAAAGTAGTTTTCCTTACACCTGTTGAATTTTCATGAGCTCATAGTTTTAATTTTGATAAAAATGAAAGCATAATTTATTACTCAGTTAGTATGTGACACGATATAATAAATAGATTTTAATACATTTGAAAGACTGCATAATAAAGCATGTAAATAGTTTTTGTGAATGTTGAATATTTAATTGTACTACAGTCACTTGGTTTCCATGTGTGTGATTTAAAACGTGTTTATCGAAATAAAAAAATAATAATAACAATTAGACTTTTAATTTATTACGTCACCTTACTCATATTCGAAAAAATTATCTACAATAGTTAAATATTTCGTTTTACCTCAATGGCATGTGTTACACTCGTTACAGTATTCGTTTTTGAATTTTTTAAAAGCTCGCGCTCTCTTTCATCAAACTCCTAACCTCAAATCAACTTTTCGTATTTCATGTACGAATTTCATTATTATTTCTTATTTTCAAAACTGCCCCTTTTGGATTTTAAATTTTTAGACCATAGATGAAAATTTGGTGTTTTTATTTTCTTTCAGGGAAGGCCAACAGTCACAAGAAGAATGGCACAGGCTTTACGGGAAATGCTCAGGCAACGAGATTTATCACATCATTCTAGGGGATTCGCGATTTTTCGGCGAATACGAAGGAAAGTCATTCACGTACGCTTCGTTTCACAGTCACAGAAAATATGGGGTAGCTCTGGTCGCAGTCAGACCAGCGGAGCTTCCGGAATTCTACGAGGACACTATTCTGCTCAATCCCGGTAAGAGGAGCGGATTAACCTTTTTGAAAAAAAATCATTTAATTTAAATAAATTCAAAATGAAATTTATTTTCACAGTCTATAATTGATATTTAAAGAAATATTAACTTGAAGAAACTGATGGAGAGTTTAAATATTCTACGAAACATTGATCGTAAAATTATCACAGAAATTTCAAGAAATGTTCAGATCTGTCAGATTCGCCGTAGCTTAGTTGTGAGAACACCTGGCCGGCACACACTTGGAAAAAAATTACTTTTTTGGTTCAAAATAATGCACAGCCCACAAATCTTGACCAATTTGGACCAAAAAAATTTGAGAAAAAAACTGATAAGATTCCTAAGAGATTCGTCTAGCCTGATTTTTAAATTAGGCTTTCAATTTTGTTATAAATAAACAAATATGACGAAAAAAATGGCCATTTGTTCTATTTGACGTTCCAGGTGTTCGTCAATAACAGGAAAATCATTGAAAGTACCTAAGCTCCATAGAGTAACATTAGTTAAAGATGTTCCAATATTGAATAATGAATAAAAAAATTTTTATAAACAAATTATTTGTTGAAAGAATTTTTTTCTACTATTATCGATAATTTTACGTTTTTTAAAGTTATATTGCAAGAAATTTGGATCAAAACAATATAATGATAAAGAAATTTCTTCTTGAGATTATTATTGCTAATATTATAAACAAATTTAATAAACAACTGTATTAATGAGACATTTTTCGACAAAAAAAAATAGTTTTTTTCGATTGTCAGTTTTTTAAATTAGGAACTTTATGATAATTTCAGCAAAATTCATAATTTGTTGATTACTCTTATGATTTTTTAAACAAATTTAATAAACAAATGCATTATTGCGGCATCTGTCGACGGAAAAATTCTTTTTTCTCGATATCAGACTTTTTAATTGGCATCTTCATAATAAATTCAGCAACATTCATGATTAGTTGATAAATTTCATGATTTTCAAACAAATTTTACAAACAGATGCATTATTTTGTCATCTGTGGACAGAAAAATTCGTTTTTTTTTTATTTCAGCCTTTTTAATTTGGAACTTCATGATAATGTCACAAAAATTCATAATTGGGTGATAAATTTTATGTTTTTTAAAAACAAATTAAACAAATGCATTATTCGGGCATCTGTCGATGAAAAAATGTTTTTTTTACTATGTCCGTCTTTTTAATTGGGAACTTAAGCATAATTTCATTAACACTCATACTTAGTTCATAAATTTTATGATGATCGAAAAAAAAGAAGAATTTTTCCGTCGACAGATGCCCCAACAATGCATTTGTTCATTGAATTTGTTTGAAAAAATCCTAAGATTAATCAACAAATAATGAATTTTGCTAAAATCATCATAAAGTTCGTAATTAAAAAAATTGACTTCGAAAAAAACGAATTTTTTTTTTTCGAAAAATATACATTTGTTTATTAAATTGGTTTGAAAAATCATAAAATTTATCAACTTATTATGAATGTTGCTGAAATTGTCATAAAGTTCCCAACTGAAAGGACTGGCATTGAAAAAAAAAGAATTTTTCTGCCGACAAATGCCCGAATAATGCATTCGTTTATAAAATCTGTTAAGAAAAATCATAAAATTTATAAACAAATTATGAATTTTGCTGAAATTATCATAAACTTCCTAATTTAAACAATTGACTTCGAAAAAAAAACGAATTTTTCTGTCGAAAAATGCCTGATTAATGCATTTGTTTAATAAATTTGTTTATAATATTAACAATAATAATCTCAAGAAGAAATTTCTTAATCATTATATTGTTTTTATCCAAAGTTCTTGCAATATAACTTGAAAACACGTAAAATTATGACCAGAATTTTATTTCTGTAACATTTTCAACATAGAATCTTTTATCAACGGAATAAAACAATTTAAATTTGCAATACAATTTTTCAAATTTATTTATATATTCAGCAACCAGAAAAAAATACTTTTCTACCATAAAAGATAAATTTTCATTCCAACAGGATGAATTATTAACAAAACAGTTTATTTTGAACTAATAATATTATTTTTTAACAAAACAGTTTATTTTTCAAGAAAATAATTATATTTTTAACAAAATAGTTACATTTTCAATCAAATTATTGAATTTTCAAGACTGTTGAATTCAAAAGACTTTTGAATTTTGAACAAAAAAAGATTAATTTTCAGCCAAAAAAGACGAATTATCTGAGCAAATAGACGAATCCTCAAGAAAGCACTTGAATTTTTGACAAAAAGATTAATTTTTAATGAAACACTTGAATTTTCAACAAAATGATTAAATTTTCAAATAAATAGTTGAATAATTAACCAAATACTGGGATTTTCTACCTAAAAAGAACAATTTTTAAACTAAAATTTCGAATTTGCAAACAAAAAAGATTAAACTTCAACTAAAGACGGTTGAATTTTGAAGAGTCGAATTTTCAACGCAAAAATGAACGAATTTAAAAAAAAAGTTGAATTTTCAATCACAAAGTTGAATTTTTTACAAAATTGTTTAATTTTCAACCCAGTAATTTATTTTTCAACCTACACAGATGAACTTCCAAAGAAAAAGAAGAATTTTCAACCAAGAAGATTAATTTTTCACCCAAAAAGACGAATTTTCAAGAAAATACATTATTTTTCAACTAAAAAATGTAAATTTTCAAACGCAAATGGAAGAGATAAACTTTAGGTAAAAATAAATAAATTTTCAAGGAAAAAAAAAATAATTTTTAACAAAATAGTCAAATTTTCAACCAATGAGATGGATTTTCAACTAAAATAATGAATATGCAACCAAAAAATGAATTTTTAACACAGTAGTTAGTTTTTCAATCCACATGTTGAATTTTCCAACCAAAAAGACAAATTTTTAAAATATAAAGATTTTTCAATCAAGATGTAAAAAAAGTTCATCCAAATTCTTGAACTTATAAGCGAAAAGACGAATTTTCTGTTAAACAGTTTAATTTTCATCCCAAAAAAATTAATTTTCAAGAAAAATCATATGATTCAACGAAACAGTTGCATTTTCAACCAAAAACGAAGAATCTTTTTCTACCAAAAAAGACGAACTTTCAAGAAAGCACTGCATTTTCAAACAATTAGTTGAATTTTCAACTAAAAAGGCTACATTTTTAACCAAAAATGGAATATTCAAATTTTCAGTTAAAAAAATTAATTCTTAACAAAAAAAGAGTTTTTAACAAAATAGTCCCATTTTCAATCAAAGAGATAAACTGTAAACTAAAATAATAAAGCTTCAACAAAAACATTAATTTTTAACATAGTATTTCAACTTTCAATCCAAAAGTTGAATTTTCCAAATAAAATTACGACTTTTCAACAAATAAAGATTCTTCAGTCATACAAATTGTTGAACAGCTGAATTTTCTACCCAAAAATATAAATTTTCAACAAAAAAGTTAATTTTGAACGAAAAAGAGGAAATTTTAACCAAGAAGATGAGTTTTTCACTAAAAAAGATCAATTTTCAACCAAAAATAGAAGTTAGGTTTTCAGATGCAAAAATTTATTTTAATAACAAAAAAAAAAAAATCTTCAACCAACGAGTTAAATTTTCAACCAAAACAAGAATTTAACAATGTGCTTCAACTCTTACAAAATTCATTGAATTTGCAATAAAAAATCAATTTTTAACCAAAAATGGATAGTTAGATTTTCAGTTAAAAAAATTAATTATCACCCCAAAAAATTGGTTTTCAACAATAAAGATTAATTTTCAACCAAACAGTTGAATTTTTAACCAAAAGAAATGAATTTTCAAACCGTAATGACAAATTTTCATAAAAATAGTTGAATTTTCCACCAAAAAAGATTTCGGTTGTATTTTCAACAAAAAATTTAATTTTTCACCAAAATAATTGAATTTTCAACATGACAGTTGATTTTTTAACCAAAAGGATGACTTTTTAATAAAGTTGTTGAATTTTCAACTAAACAATAAAGTTTGTAACTAAAAATATAATCGTCAGGAGAAATTAACTGGAAAAAGGAATGGAAATAGAAATACAATTCCACTAAATTACTAACAAGAATATTATATCAGGGTGACCTACTGCACCCTGAGTAAACGCAAAGTCCTAGGCTCCAATCCCAGCAGATTTTTTTTTTTTTTTTTTTTTATTTCAAACGTTCCTTTTTTTACGGCAAACTTGATTTAACATCTCGAACAATGTTGATATTTCTTGATCCAAAAATGTTGAAAATGTGTTCAAGGTCCACGACATATCATGAAGAAGACGGACACCTGTTACTATATGAGTATCACGAAAGAGGAGAATTCGGCATTTGTAGTCGCCAATAATCAGACTCCAGGAACCGAATTTTCGGGAGTGGCAGTGGACCCGAAAAGAGAGACGTCAACAAGAAGTGCCAACTTCCTCTCACCAGCGGCCCCGCCAACTTCAGTGGCAACTTCCGCAGCAACAACGACAACAACTATATCGGCGGCGGTTCCAACTGGTGGGAATGGTACAGCGATGAGTAAAGGTGCTGAATCGCACCTGCGATATAAAAACAATGTTAACGAAACATCAAGCAGGCAGGAGACCTGTAATAGCACTTTGGCTCCAAGGGCTACGTTGCCCCCTGTTATCTTACAGGTCCCCCTTAGCACGTCCACACTCCAACACCACAACCTACTCTCATCCGATGTCCACCGTGAGTGTCGCATGCGCCTTGCTTCTTCTCTTATTCTTTTGCCTTTTTACTTTTTTATTCCTTTTCAGCCTAGTACAGTAGAACAGCGATTTCCAAACTATTGCCAACGGCATGACCGCCTTGCGCGGTAAGGTAAACTGCCGCGGTAAGCTGAACTGCCGCGGTAAGCTCGACTGCCGGGGTAAGCTCGACTGCCGGGGTAAGCTCGACTGCCGCGGTAAGCTCGGCTGCCGGGGTAAGCTCAACTGCCGCGGTAAGCTCAACTGCCGCGGTAAGCTCGACTGCCGCGGTAAGCTCACCTGTTGCAGCAGGCACTCTGATACGAGTATAAGGCTACTTTCTTTCCTCTGACATCAATAACCTTTGCATTATTATGATCTCAAGGCCTGTTACAGAAACTAAAATTATAAAAAGGGGCCGTTCAAAAATGATGTACGTTATGCTATTTTTAACATTTTTCGATCTCTCCTTATGACAAAACATTTTGTTAGAGTTGTTTTGATTCTTTGACATAAAATTAATGCATAGGTGTATTGAATTTAAGATGAAACGCTTCAAATTTCAAGTCGAAATATATTGCATTTTCAACAAAATAGTTGAATTTTCGAATTTAAAAAATAATAATTTTCTACCAAAAGAGATTAATTTTTAAGCAAAAAAGCGAACTCCTTCAAAAACAGTTGACCTTTAAATTCGAAAAGATGAATTTTTAATCAAGAAATATGATTTTTGAACCAAATAGTTGAATTTTCAAGAAAATAACAAATCAATTTTAGACTGAATAGCTTCACTTACAACCAAATAGTTGAACTGTCAAGTTTAAGAGACAAATTTTCAACCGATTAATGCGTTTTCAACCACCATGTATTTTAGAAATTTTCCTACTTGCAAAGACTAATTTTCAACAACAAAAATTAACTTTAAGCTAAAAAGACGAATTTTTTAGAAATAAGTTCAATTTTTAATTAAGAATGATGAGTTGTCAATCAAGAACTTTTCTACAAAAAAAAATGCATTTTCAATTCAAAAAAGATGAAATTTCAATTCGAAGAGACGAATTCTCATCAAAGCAGTTGAATTTTCAAACAGAAAAGATATCTTTTCAACAAAATAGTTGAATTTTAAAGAGAATAATAATTACATTTTTAACAAAAGAGTTGAATCTTTGACAAAATAGTTGAATTTTAAACTTACAAAGATCAATTTTCAACCAAATGGTCGAATTTGTTAGGAGAAAATTGTATTTACAATCTGAAAAGACGAATTTTAAATAAAACAGTTGAATTTTTAACAATTCCATCAGATCTTAAGAATAGTTCAATTTTTAACTTCAATATTGAATCTTTAACAAAAAAGTAATTCTTTGACAAAGAAGTTAAACTTCAATCTCGCAGTTGAATTTTCAATCAAAAAACGTGAATTTTTGAATCAAAAAGACGAATTTTCAACAAGACAGTTAAATTTAAAATTCAAAAGACGAATTTTAAACAACACAATTAAGCTTTCAACAAATTAATTGAATTGTCAACAAAGTAGTTTAACTTTTAGCAAAATAATTAAATATTGAACACAATAGTTCAATTTTGAACTAAAATTATGAATTTTTAACAACAAAAAAAAACAATAAATTTTTAACGAAAAGTTCAACTATAACTCAGTTGTTGAATTTTCCATAAAAAAAGATTAATTTTCAACGAAAAATATAGTAACTTGTATTTAAAAAAAAAAATTAATCAAAAGAAGTCACATTTTTAACCAAAGAGGGTAAATTTCTAGCAAAAAATGGGAATCTTCAGACCAAAAAGACGAATTTTCAACAAGACAGGTAAATTTACAATTTAAAGGATGAATTTTAAACAAAACAATTTAGTTTTTAACAAAATAATTGAATTGTCAACAAAGTAGTTTAATTTCAGCAAAATAATTAAATAATTAACACAGTAGTTAAATTTTGAACTAAAATTATGAATCTCTAACAAAAAAACAATACATTTTTGACAAAGAAATTCAACTATAACCCAGCTGTTGAATTTTCAATCAAAAAAGATTAATTTTCAACGAAAAATATAGTAAATGATATTTTAAAAAAAATTAATCAGAAGAACTCACATTTTGAACCAAAGAGGGTAAATTTCTAGCAAAAAATGGGAATTTTCAGACCAAAAAGACGAATTTGTAAACAAGAGTTGAATTTCTACCAGGAAAGATTTTTCAGTGAAGAGAGGAAAAAAATTCAACCAGATTGTTGAATATTCAGACCAAATAGGCAAATTCTCTAGAAAACAATCAAATCAAGAAACAAAAAACAAACAAAAAAACAATCAAATGCATCTTCAACTAATAAAATGAAGTTTCAACAAAGCAGGTCATCTTTCAACCAAGCAGTTACATTTTCGATCAACAAGATTGATTTTTGAACCAAAAAGATAAATTTGAAGCAAAATACATAAATTTGCAACCAAATTCTAGATTTTTTAACCAAATTGTGGAATTTTCAACTAAGAATAATGCACTTCAAACCCACAATGGAATAGATGAATTTTCATTTAAACAAGTTAATTTTCAAACAAAAAAGAAGGAATTTTAAACAAAATAGTTTAATCATTAACAAATAAAATTATTTTTTAACGAAGTAGTTTAACTTTCAAGCAAGCAGTTCAATTTTCAACCAAAAAAGATGAACACTTAATGAGAAAATTTATATTTAAATGTTTAACTAAAAACGATCAATTTTCAGTCAAAAATGGATTAGTTAAATTTTCAGTTGAGAAAGTTAAATTTTGACTAAAAAATCTGATTTTTAACAAACTTATTAAATCTTCAACCACTTAATGAATTTCCAATTTTCAAAAAAGCAGTTCAATTTTCAACCAAAAAAGATGAATACTCAATGAGAAAATTTATATTTAAATGTTCAACTAAAAACGATCAATTTTCTGTCAAAAATGGATAAGTTAAATTTTCAGTTGGGAAATTTAATTTTTAACTAAAAAATCTGATTTTTAACAAACTTATTAAATTTTCAACCACTTAATGAATTTCCAATTTTCAAACAAGCAGTTCAATTTTCAACCAAAAAAGATGAATACTCAATGAGAAAATTTGTATTTAAATGTTCAACTAAAAACGATCAATTTTCAGTCAAAAATGGATTAGTTACATTTTCAGTTAGGAAAGTTAATTTTTAACTAAAAAAGTTAATTTTTAACAAACTTATTAAATCTTCAACCACTTAATGAATTTCCAACTTTCAAACAAGCAGTTCAATTTTCAACAACAACAAAAATGGATCAGTTAAATTTTCAGTTGAGAAATTTAATTTTT
>CAKNYM010041712.1:0-14983 GCA_932195095.1 Andricus curvator
AACCAAACAAGGGGCTTATGGTCTGTAACGAGGGTGAATTTTCGTCCGTACAAATAAGGGCGAAAATATATTACAGAGTAGACTATCGCTAAAGCTTCTTTTTCATACGTATCGTATTTACGTTCAGTATCGGTTAATGATCTTGAAACATACGCAATTGGTTGGTCTTTACCTATTTTACCTTGCGAAAGTATTCCGCCTATGGCATAACCTGATGCATCTGTAGTTACAATGAAAGGTTTTGAAAAATCAGGTCGAATCAAAAGTGGTTCTTGGCACAATTTATCTTTTAAAATATTGAAAGCTTGTTGCTGCTTTTCCGTCCAATTAAATGATATATCTTTTTTAAGGAGCTGATTTATTGGGGCTGTTATCTTAGCAAAATTTTCTATAAATCTACGGTAATATCCTGCTAAACCTAAAAATTGTTTAATATGCTTTTGATTTTTAGGAGTTGGGAAGTCTTTTACTGCCATGATTTTCTTTGGATCAGGTCGAACTCCGTCCTTATCTATTATATGTCCCAAATATCCTACTTCGTGTCGTAGAAATTCGCACTTGTCGGGTTGTAAATGAAGATTTGCATTTCGTAATCGACTCATTAGTTCAGTAAATTTTGATTCATGTTCTTCTAAAGTATTTGCGTAAATCACAATGTCATCTAGATAAACAAAAAGTTCCGTTCCCTGAAGTCCCGTTAGAACTAAATCCATTAGTCTTTGAAAGGTTGCTGGTGCGTTTTTTAAACCAAAAGGCATTCTGTCAAACTCATAATGTCCATAAGGGGTTGAAAACGCAGTTTTGTGTGCATCTTTGGGATCCATTTTTATATGATGGAAACCCGTTGCTAAATCGAAAACATAGAAATAGCGAGCAGATCCTAACTGGTCTAAAATGTCGTGAATGTTTGGTAGAGGATATGAATCACCAATTGTCTTTTCATTCAATTTTCTAAAATCAAGTACCATTCGCCATTTCTTTTTTCCTTGTGAGTCTTGTTTTTTTGGAACAATCCAAACTGGTGTATTGTAAGGTGATTGGGAAGGTTTTATTACATTGTTTTTTAATAATTCATCTACTTGGCGGATGATTTCTTCCTTATGAACTGGAGGAAATCGATATTGTCGCGAAAAAATAGGACAATCATCTGTTGTCGGTATTGAGTGTTGAAGAATGTTTGTAGGTTCTAAGTATTCTCCCGGAATGTGGAAGCAATCTGCATTTTTAATAATTAATTTTTCAACATGTTCATATTCTTCCATATTTAAATGATCTAACCGTAGTAGTTTTTTAATAATTTCTACTCTTTCTTCGCCTGTGATCTTGTAAAATTTGCAGAAATGGTTAGACTTTTCATCGGATTTCAAAAAACTATTTAATATTAAATTAGGCAAATTTTCATCATTTTCATTTTCTGAAAAATTAGATTGATTTGTTGAATTGTTGACTTCGCATTGTTCAAAATCTTGTAATTGAACACTAGGAATTGATATTTTTATAGGTTGTTCATTTATGTTTGCATATTTGACATAGGCTTTGCCTCCACAATTTTTTACAATGGCTTGACCCACAAAAATTCCTTCTCCAATTGATAATTGGGGTATATAACCTTCACTTTTTTCCGTAT
Organism: Andricus curvator; assembly: GCA_932195095.1. Taxonomy (NCBI): domain Eukaryota; kingdom Metazoa; phylum Arthropoda; class Insecta; order Hymenoptera; family Cynipidae; genus Andricus; species Andricus curvator. The sequence goes on from CAKNYM010041712.1 coordinate 1,628, forward strand.
TTTCTATTTTTACATAATAATCAAAAATTGTTCGTGCCGGGATTGTGATAACGCCAGTTTGTTCAAAAGGATATGTTGCATTGTTAATTTCAATACATTTATATGTGTAATTTATATTTACTTTATTATTAAGAAAAAATTCAGAGCCCAAGACTCCATCTTCATCTACTGGTACATCATCAGGGATTATATTTAGTGTAGTTAAAAATCCAAGTATTACAACCTTAATTTGACCTAGAGTATAGACAGGTAGATCATTAATGCCCGTTAGTCTCAACACTTCATTTTTATTTATTTTTATTTCGGGGTCAATCGCACTTCTTTTAATTAAATTTCGACCAGCACCAGTGTCGATCATCATACGTGCCGGGCTTTTTAGACCAACGGCAGATACCATGATCGAAGGAATTATATTATTCCTACTGATATGAATTTTGATATCATTTTCTTCACTTGTAATTTCTATAGGTGCTTTATTTAATGGGTTGGCGCCTTCCTCCCAGCACCCATTAGGGGAATAGCGTTGGAGTTTTCCTGGTTCTGCGAATAATTTTGAGGGCTTTGTTGTCCGTTTCGATTTTGTAGATATCTACTCTTTTTATAACAATCCTTAGCGATGTGACCAGGGTAATTACAAAAATTGCAAATAATTTTGGATCCTTGGGTGGGATACGGGCGGGTCTGCTGATTATTCGTATTTTCAGGATTGTTTCCCTTTTGGTTTTGTCCAGGCTCAAAATTTTGATTCTGTCTGGGTCTAAAATTTTGATTTTGTCCATATCCGAAATTTTGATATTGTTGGTTTCCAAAATTTTGATTTTTGTCGGTTACTAAAATTTTGATTTTGTCTATATCCAAAATTTTGATTTTGTCGGTTATTGAAGTTTTGATTTTGTGAGTATCCAAAATTTTGATTTTGTCTCGGTACAAAGTTTTGACTCAGTTCAGGTCTAAAATTTGAATTTTGTCCAGGTCTAAAATTTGGATTTTGTGCAGAATTCCATCTATTGTGATTATTAAAATTTCCTTGAGGTTTATTTGGTAAAAATTGGTTTTGGATTGAATTTGAAACAACAGGATTTTCAGAAAAAATTTTTTGTCGAAAGTTTTCGAGGTGGTAACACTTTTCGGTCGCATGTCCTGGTCTTCCGCAAATTAAACACGCTATTTTAGTGTCCTGAGCAACATTGAATTTATTATTTTTTGTAATAATTCGCGATTCTGATTCTTCTTCTGAGGATTTAATTGGCTTATTTTTTCGTAGTTCTGAACATGCATTCAATTTTCTTTCAATTTCTAGTGCCTCATTAATAAGAGTTTTAAAAGTATCATCCGCGTTATCTTTCAATCGTATCTCTAATTCCGAACGCAATCCCCTTTTGAAACATTTAATTACATCACTTTCTAAATTTACTTTAAATGTGTCATCTGTGGCACCATCATTGCCTAATTTATGCGCGTCTTCGATCCTATCTGCTAATTCTTTTATTCGCGCAGCGTATGATATTACATTTTCCTTATCCCACATAAATATATTACCTAGTTCTCCTTGCAACTGGTATACGCTTTTCGCGGGGGCATAAACTTTTTTTAATTTTTCTATTAATTCATCTAGCGTGCGAAACGTATTTCCGAATATGCATTTTCGTGCTTCTCCGGTCAACTTACTTCTTACTAATCTAGCAAGATTCTCATGTGCCTGTGTAGGAATTATGGCTTTTGCTTCTGTACATCCCTCTATAAAGTGGGCTAAAGGGATGTTACTACCGTCAAAAATAGGGATTATTTCGAGCGCGTCGCGGAGGGAAACTTGTTGATTGGCTGGCAGTGACATTTTTTCCTGTTTTGTCGAGTCTTCGTCACTTGATACGTCGTCACTATCGTGTTCACTTATTATTGATTCGCGATTCAAATCATGAAATGAGTTTTCTTTTATTACTTCCTTACTAATTTGTTGCGAGAGCGTTGAACTTAATAATGATTTTACATTAGTCTGATAATCAATCACGTCATCGATAGTTAGAGTTTTATTCTGATCTATAGAACCACTGATCAAACTTGAATTTGTGTTAATTAAGGTACTATTTTCGGGATCAATAAATGCAGAACAGTCAAAATTATTGTTTTCTGAATTATCACTACCAAATTCCAAGTCTAGTTTTTCTAATTCTTTATCAATATTAATTTTATTTTTCCTATCACTATCAAGCCCGTTCTTGTTTAATTCTACTTGCTTAGCTAATTGAGGGTTTTTCTTTGCAAGATTCCTAGTGATTGTTTTTTGAATATTCCCTAATTCTACAGATTTTTTATCCGGCATTGATTATACTTATATTCGGACATATTTCTCAGTAATAATATATAAAATGTAAATGTTGTAAGTTACCTGTCTTCGTTCAAGTTCTTTGTGCTTTAAAAATGTGTATAAAATAAATTTATTAAAAATAAATTATATATTGGCTCTCTTTTGTTTGGTTTCCCGGCCGATGCACCATAAAAAGGTTGTATGTTACGTCATGGAAAACGTAAAATACTTTCCTTTTTAATTAGGTTCCTCGTTTTAGTTGAGATCGAAGATCTCGCACAGGGAAGAGGAAAGAGAAGCCAATAAATAAATTATAGATAAGTTCAACAATTTATTATGAATAATTACAATTAAAATTTATTGAATAAAAGAGTTTAGCACAAGAAGCTGAAGGAAGACTTGTAGATTTGTTTCTAATCCTTGGGCAGGACCTTTAAAATAAAGGATACTCATATATTATGGCCCAAAGGAGTTAGATAAATGAAATTAGAATTATTGATATGAGGACTTACCGGTTATTGATTCGATTGAAGAATCAAATGTTATCTAGATGGTCTGTGTAATGGTGTGGAAGAAGGGGTTGTGCACTTATTATGAATTGGATATCCAAGATTTTGGTAGTTCCTTGAATGGTATTCAAAGTGTTCCAATGATTGATAATAGTGGGTCCAATTCAGGTTGAAATTGGTTCGAAGTATTCCAAAGATGGGAATTCCCAGATGCGGGTTTTCCAGTGCACAACACTGTCACAAGGGTACACACACTAACACGCGAGAGATACCGGTTTGACACACTAGACACTGGACAGTCGAATCGGAGAAAACCGTAGAAAAATAGAGAAGAGGTGAACTATAACTTCTAACTTATCACGTTGCTAATGACTGAAGACTTAAGACTAAAGACTGACCCATGCTGGTCCAACGAGTTTTTATATGGCCTAAGGCGACGTCCCTGCATGCTTGGACGTCGGTGTATACGCGGACGTCACGAGTATATATAGATATACTATACGACTTACAATGTTTTCAGTATATCTATAGCTATGTCCTCCAGCCTCCACGTGCTTTCATGCTCTATAGTCTATGTCTAGCTATGGCTAGCTAGACAGTGTACGCTACGGATTACAATGTTCTTACTATATTCTATACTCTATACCTTTACTCTCGTGCTCAATATATATAGTTATATTCTACAGCGTACAACGTGCTGATATACATATATAGCTACACTCTACAGCGTTCAATATTCGCTCTATATTTATTGAGTATTTATTAGTATAAGCATGCAAATAGATAAATATATAAATAAATATATTAATATATATATATATATATATATATATACGTCACGGGACGTGACACCTCCCCCCTAAGTCGAACGCGGGGTGAAGCATTCAGGTGGGGCTTCAGAGTCCCACATGGAGCGAACGTCCGCGTTCGAACGTATGGTAGAAGTGTCGTCATAAATATGTACTAGATTAAAGAAATAGATACAATTATTTCTTATATGTCAGTTGATATTCGTAAAAAGAACATATAAAAGTATACAAAAGTTATATATGTAATATCAAATTTGTTTTGAGATCAGGGATTACATATTGTACTTATAGTTTCTGCGTGGACTAAAACAATGTGCAGTTACATGTCCTCTCTCATAGCATCTTTCGCATGCGTTTAACCATTTATAAAGTTTTATTTTATTTGTACTAACTTGTGCATCTGAAATTATGTGCACATTCACATTCTCGTGAATATTTATTCTTAAATTAGTATAATTTTCTTCGCAAAACATAAATTTTTCTGCTAACGCTTCTAACATATGGCGAGCAGCATTTTGTCTCGCAGCCTTTTTTTGTAGATGCAGGCTCACCTTCATATAAAGATTTTACATTATTCTTATGCATTATGCATTTAGCCTCAAATGGTGGCAATTCGGCGTTATGACCTAGTGTCTTTACAATGAAAATAGGTTTCGAAAAATCTTATTCGACTTTTGTACTGCTGAGGATTTCGAGAGGTTTCTTTCCATTGCCATGTTATATGTAAAAGAGAAACGGCAAGATTTGGATTTGTAGATAACATGGCATTGGGAATTCATTTAAACTATATGACATTATATAATATATGGTGTTGATTTTAGCAGAAAATTTTTTTTTTTTTTTATATGACGTAGTAGACTTTAAAGTAAGATTTAATTACATATGCAGCGTTGTCACAATAAAATTGAGTTTTATTCACAATTGTATTTAAGAAGTTTTACTTTCGATGATAGTATTACTTTGGGCCATAAATAACAAAATTTTGGCGCCAAATTCGAATTTTTGAATGTTTTGTTATTACTAATTGGTATCTTTTTACAAACATGTCGGACATATCTTGCTAATTTAAAATATCTAATTTATTACTGTTTATCATTAAAAGAAATTAAAACGCGGACAAATATTTTCGATACAAACATTAAGAGATGAAGAGATACATAACCTGTAAATTTACAAAAATATGACAAATCGTGCAACTTTATTGAAATGTACTTAAAGAAAGAAAACAAGGTGAAAAGCTAATTTTTACTGTGATTATAATCATGGTACATACGTAATGAAATTTCGCGGAGTGTACTTTTTAATACAATTGCACTTTAATTGGTAACAATAATGGTAAAATAAAATATATGAGAACATCTATTTATATTCAATCATTATTTTCAAGAATTTCAGTGTCAGCATCCGAATCGTCTTTCGGAATTATTATTCTACACAATTTAAAAAGGATCATCCAATCTTACGTAAACATCATAAGAAAGATACATAATATTTACGAGGTTAAATATTAAAATTGTAAAATTGGATTTACATAGTATAGTGTAAATAACTAATTATGAAGAAGGAGAAGAAGAATTATATAGCTTTCTGTTAGAAAAATAATTTTTACATTGACAAAAAGTGATTATTTTGCAAGAACCATTCTTCTAATAGTATAAAGAGAGATTAGAAAAAAAAACATGTTTAGAAGTTTGTATAGGTAGGTAAACAAAATTGGTTATAAAACTGAGTCTAGGTGCTTAAACATTTAAGATAGACCAGGTGCAGTAATAGTTAACATACAAATTAAACCTTTTTTTTTTTCACTGTAAAATGTTTAATTTTTGAAAATGGAAGAATGTTAAAGAAAAAAGAAGTAGAGAGGTTTAGTTTAAAATTAAGGAAAGAGTCGGGAAAGACTAGAGGGTGCCATGAATTTGTAACTGTATGCGTGAGGGCTTCTAAAAGGTGTCGTTAAAGAGAGGTATAGGAGTCAATAATCATTTGTTGAAGTCTTTGACCCTTGAGATGATTTCAAAAAGATTTATAATTTTTGAAAGATCAAATTAGGGATAAGAAATAAATTATCTTCGAGTAAATAAAGAGAAGCTTCTTGAGTTTCTTATAATTTTTCAAATGTGTTTGGAACTTTTTGTAAAAGTGGATCATGTTTTGTTGCTGAAGAACTGTAAATATTATATGTTTGAATAGAAATTAGCGAAATTTCTTCAAGAAAATAAGTTATTGATTTGGTATCAATGTTGTGACTACTTCCATTGCAAATGTCAGATCTCTTCTTACATCTTGTGATGAATTTGTTATAGTTCTCTATCATCTGATGCTTGAAATGATATAAGACAAACGTGTCTGAATAAGACGAAAAACGATATTCATCTGAAAGGATTTGAATATCAATAATAGGCTCAAGATAAACGCCTAATGAGTGCGAGAAAATAGAATCAATGTACGAGGTTGTCGCATCAGATGGGGTTACTAGAAATAATATTAAAAAGATACCAGGTGAAAGTTGGAGTTTTTAGTTCAGTGTGCTTCTCGAAAGCCTGTAAAAAGAAAACAAAAGTTAGTGTAGAAGATGGTTTTAATTTTTGAGGATTATATCCCTAGTTGTGTGTATGCTTCTAAGGTTTTGTGCCCATTTAGGAATATCACTGTCATTTCTTTCGAAAATTTTCGAATAAATAAATATGGCCATAACATGAGCAGATCAATTTGATGCACAAAAACGACGATAAGAGAGTCTATATGCTGACAGTGGATGGGATCCATCTAAAAATTAAAATGATAAGGGCTTGTCGTTTAATTATTAACGGTTTGACATTTTATGTGTGAACGTTTAAGTCTATTGACGTGTACTACTGCAGGTTTGCCTTTTATGTCAATTTTGACGTTTCCTTTTCCTAATATTTCTAGGACTTCGTAAGGCCCTTTATATTGATCATCAAATTTTTTCTTAGGTTCTTTTCCAATTAATAAAAAGACGTTGTCTCCAGTGTTGATTTCTAATGGATTAACTTTTCGATCATGATATATTTTTGACTTTTCTTTAGCCGCAATTAAATTTTGTCTCGCTTGAGTTCTCATTTCATATAATTTTGTTATAAAATTCGTTAGGTAATCGTCATAAGTTTGCAATTTTTCTTGCTTTGATAGTGGTTCATTTGATGGTTGACGAGCTAATTTACCGAAAACTAATTCATAGGGCGTACATTTTGTACCTTCGTGGACACTTGTATTATAAGAAAACATGGCTAATTCAAGCCAATCGTCCCATTCGGAATTTTTTCAAACAAATTGTTTGAGGTATTCAGCTAACACGTGATGTGATCTTTCAAGAGACCCATTTGATTGTGGATGGAATGCTGTTGTTTTAAATTGCTTAATTCGAAAACGTTTTGCCATTCTTCTCATTAAATTGCTTAAAAAATTTGAACCTTGGTCAGTCAAAACTGCTTTTGGGGAACCGTAAATGCATATAAATTTTTTAACAAAAATATCGGCTACTGTTGAAGCTTTCGCATCTGGAATCGCTAGAGCTAAAGCATATTTTGTAAAATTATCTTGAATAGTTAAGATATTTACGTTGCCTAATGTTGTTTGTGGAAGTGGGCCAACTATGTCCATTGAAATTTTTTCGAATGCGGTTCCAGGCGTGTCCGTTATTATCATGGGATTTTTAGTTTTTACGCGAACTAATTTTTTGATTTGACATTGCAAGCACTGCTGAATATATTTCTGAATATCAATTTTCATATTCTCCCAATAATAATTCTGACGAATTCGATGATAAGTTTTTGTAACACCTTTATGACCTCCTAAAGCTGAAGAATGTGCCTCTTCAAGTAATTGAGTTCGTTGTTCTTTCGTTGGATATTCAACTATTCCCGTACATATGATAATTTTGGTAGAAGAATCCGAAAAAGTTGAAATTAGAATTTCACGTATTTCTTTCCAGCCTATGTGATTAACTTGTGAAGTTTTTGCGGTACTAATAGATCGTAAATTTAGTTTCACTGATATTGAATGCAAAGATAGTATTGAAAGTTTAATACTGCTTAAAGTGTCTGACAAATTTTCTTTAGAATCAGCTTCAATGGGAAGGGCTAAATGATACTGCTGTCCTTTCTTTATTTCTTTAACAACTCCTTTCACAAGTTGGCTGAACTTAGGTAAAATACCACGTTTAGACAAAGCTCTTGATCCATTATCACGTGGGGAACCGTCAGTAGCAATAAAATAAGCGTAATTATCTTTACGCATCGTTAATTGATCACGACACTCAACAACATTTTGGTGTGTATGTGCTTGGGTATTCAAAGGAGGGGGTTCTGGAGGGGGTTTACTTTCTTCTAATTTATCTTCATTTGTCTCTTGAAAAATTTCAGGATTTTTCACATTTCTTCCTTTTGGAACTTTTATAAAATCTTCTGGATCCGAAAGTTCTTGCATATTTTCTTCATCAACAAAGTTTTCTTCATCTGAAAAATTTTGAAAATTTTCGTCATTTAGGACTTCATCTTCCGAAGTTGAGAGATTATCTTCTTCATTTTCCTTCTCTTCTTGTTGTGCAACAGGCTTTGCCTTGGATTTTTGGTAATTTTTCTTCTTATTCTTTTTAACTTGTTTTCTTGAATTATCAAAATATTCTGTATCTAAATCAGATTCATCTTCATGTTCAAAATTTATGTGCGTTTGCTGTTTTAAATTCAGAGACTCACCAGTGGTTGCCTCTTTTCTCGGTCTGCCTCTCTTTTTCAAGGCTTGCGGGTTGCTTGCATTTGTGAGCACAGCTTTCTTGGGCCTACCTCGTGCTTTTTTAACAGCAGGCGAGGGAGGTAAGTATTCTTCCTCACTATCTTCATGTGTCTTACCTTGATTTTCAATTTGTTCATTAATTTGTGCTTGCTCTTCGTATTTTTGTTTCTGTCCTCTTGTAACCACAGTATTCCAAGATTGACAGCGAAGTTCGTTTTTCTTTATAATTTTTGGAAATAAAAGTAACATTGAAAGATAGAGAAGTTTCTGTATTGGACTATCAAAAAGTTCATTTTGTATTTCATTCAGTGATTCTTCACTTATTAAATTATGAAGAATTTCAGGAATTTTTTCCTTCAAAGATTCGCTATTTATTTTGATATTTTCTTCGGAATCTGAATTTTTATGATTTTCAAAGTTCAAGAATTCCATAGAATTGAGAGGATTTTCTTCCTCAAATGTTGAGTCATTCTCAGAAATTATATTAATTCCTACGGTTTCATCGTTTTCTAGAACGGGGTTCCTCGAAAGCGCATCTGCATTAACATTTGATTTTCCTGCTTTATAGACGACGTCATAATCATATTCGGCGAGTTTTAATCGCCATCTTGAAACTCGAGAACACGGATCTTTAGAATTTTTTAACCAAACAAGGGGCTTATGGTCTGTAACGAGGGTGAATTTTCGTCCGTACAAATAAGGGCGAAAATATATTACAGAGTAGACTATCGCTAAAGCTTCTTTTTCATACGTATCGTATTTACGTTCAGTATCGGTTAATGATCTTGAAACATACGCAATTGGTTGGTCTTTACCTATTTTACCTTGCGAAAGTATTCCGCCTATGGCATAACCTGATGCATCTGTAGTTACAATGAAAGGTTTTGAAAAATCAGGTCGAATCAAAAGTGGTTCTTGGCACAATTTATCTTTTAAAATATTGAAAGCTTGTTGCTGCTTTTCCGTCCAATTAAATGATATATCTTTTTTAAGGAGCTGATTTATTGGGGCTGTTATCTTAGCAAAATTTTCTATAAATCTACGGTAATATCCTGCTAAACCTAAAAATTGTTTAATATGCTTTTGATTTTTAGGAGTTGGGAAGTCTTTTACTGCCATGATTTTCTTTGGATCAGGTCGAACTCCGTCCTTATCTATTATATGTCCCAAATATCCTACTTCGTGTCGTAGAAATTCGCACTTGTCGGGTTGTAAATGAAGATTTGCATTTCGTAATCGACTCATTAGTTCAGTAAATTTTGATTCATGTTCTTCTAAAGTATTTGCGTAAATCACAATGTCATCTAGATAAACAAAAAGTTCCGTTCCCTGAAGTCCCGTTAGAACTAAATCCATTAGTCTTTGAAAGGTTGCTGGTGCGTTTTTTAAACCAAAAGGCATTCTGTCAAACTCATAATGTCCATAAGGGGTTGAAAACGCAGTTTTGTGTGCATCTTTGGGATCCATTTTTATATGATGGAAACCCGTTGCTAAATCGAAAACATAGAAATAGCGAGCAGATCCTAACTGGTCTAAAATGTCGTGAATGTTTGGTAGAGGATATGAATCACCAATTGTCTTTTCATTCAATTTTCTAAAATCAAGTACCATTCGCCATTTCTTTTTTCCTTGTGAGTCTTGTTTTTTTGGAACAATCCAAACTGGTGTATTGTAAGGTGATTGGGAAGGTTTTATTACATTGTTTTTTAATAATTCATCTACTTGGCGGATGATTTCTTCCTTATGAACTGGAGGAAATCGATATTGTCGCGAAAAAATAGGACAATCATCTGTTGTCGGTATTGAGTGTTGAAGAATGTTTGTAGGTTCTAAGTATTCTCCCGGAATGTGGAAGCAATCTGCATTTTTAATAATTAATTTTTCAACATGTTCATATTCTTCCATATTTAAATGATCTAACCGTAGTAGTTTTTTAATAATTTCTACTCTTTCTTCGCCTGTGATCTTGTAAAATTTGCAGAAATGGTTAGACTTTTCATCGGATTTCAAAAAACTATTTAATATTAAATTAGGCAAATTTTCATCATTTTCATTTTCTGAAAAATTAGATTGATTTGTTGAATTGTTGACTTCGCATTGTTCAAAATCTTGTAATTGAACACTAGGAATTGATATTTTTATAGGTTGTTCATTTATGTTTGCATATTTGACATAGGCTTTGCCTCCACAATTTTTTACAATGGCTTGACCCACAAAAATTCCTTCTCCAATTGATAATTGGGGTATATAACCTTCACTTTTTTCCGTATTTTCTATTTTTACATAATAATCAAAAATTGTTCGTGCCGGGATTGTGATAACGCCAGTTTGTTCAAAAGGATATGTTGCATTGTTAATTTCAATACATTTATATGTGTAATTTATATTTACTTTATTATTAAGAAAAAATTCAGAGCCCAAGACTCCATCTTCATCTACTGGTACATCATCAGGGATTATATTTAGTGTAGTTAAAAATCCAAGTATTACAACCTTAATTTGACCTAGAGTATAGACAGGTAGATCATTAATGCCCGTTAGTCTCAACACTTCATTTTTATTTATTTTTATTTCGGGGTCAATCGCACTTCTTTTAATTAAATTTCGACCAGCACCAGTGTCGATCATCATACGTGCCGGGCTTTTTAGACCAACGGCAGATACCATGATCGAAGGAATTATATTATTCCTACTGATATGAATTTTGATATCATTTTCTTCACTTGTAATTTCTATAGGTGCTTTATTTAATGGGTTGGCGCCTTCCTCCCAGCACCCATTAGGGGAATAGCGTTGGAGTTTTCCTGGTTCTGCGAATAATTTTGAGGGCTTTGTTGTCCGTTTCGATTTTGTAGATATCTACTCTTTTTATAACAATCCTTAGCGATGTGACCAGGGTAATTACAAAAATTGCAAATAATTTTGGATCCTTGGGTGGGATACGGGCGGGTCTGCTGATTATTCGTATTTTCAGGATTGTTTCCCTTTTGGTTTTGTCCAGGCTCAAAATTTTGATTCTGTCTGGGTCTAAAATTTTGATTTTGTCCATATCCGAAATTTTGATATTGTTGGTTTCCAAAATTTTGATTTTTGTCGGTTACTAAAATTTTGATTTTGTCTATATCCAAAATTTTGATTTTGTCGGTTATTGAAGTTTTGATTTTGTGAGTATCCAAAATTTTGATTTTGTCTCGGTACAAAGTTTTGACTCAGTTCAGGTCTAAAATTTGAATTTTGTCCAGGTCTAAAATTTGGATTTTGTGCAGAATTCCATCTATTGTGATTATTAAAATTTCCTTGAGGTTTATTTGGTAAAAATTGGTTTTGGATTGAATTTGAAACAACAGGATTTTCAGAAAAAATTTTTTGTCGAAAGTTTTCGAGGTGGTAACACTTTTCGGTCGCATGTCCTGGTCTTCCGCAAATTAAACACGCTATTTTAGTGTCCTGAGCAACATTGAATTTATTATTTTTTGTAATAATTCGCGATTCTGATTCTTCTTCTGAGGATTTAATTGGCTTATTTTTTCGTAGTTCTGAACATGCATTCAATTTTCTTTCAATTTCTAGTGCCTCATTAATAAGAGTTTTAAAAGTATCATCCGCGTTATCTTTCAATCGTATCTCTAATTCCGAACGCAATCCCCTTTTGAAACATTTAATTACATCACTTTCTAAATTTACTTTAAATGTGTCATCTGTGGCACCATCATTGCCTAATTTATGCGCGTCTTCGATCCTATCTGCTAATTCTTTTATTCGCGCAGCGTATGATATTACATTTTCCTTATCCCACATAAATATATTACCTAGTTCTCCTTGCAACTGGTATACGCTTTTCGCGGGGGCATAAACTTTTTTTAATTTTTCTATTAATTCATCTAGCGTGCGAAACGTATTTCCGAATATGCATTTTCGTGCTTCTCCGGTCAACTTACTTCTTACTAATCTAGCAAGATTCTCATGTGCCTGTGTAGGAATTATGGCTTTTGCTTCTGTACATCCCTCTATAAAGTGGGCTAAAGGGATGTTACTACCGTCAAAAATAGGGATTATTTCGAGCGCGTCGCGGAGGGAAACTTGTTGATTGGCTGGCAGTGACATTTTTTCCTGTTTTGTCGAGTCTTCGTCACTTGATACGTCGTCACTATCGTGTTCACTTATTATTGATTCGCGATTCAAATCATGAAATGAGTTTTCTTTTATTACTTCCTTACTAATTTGTTGCGAGAGCGTTGAACTTAATAATGATTTTACATTAGTCTGATAATCAATCACGTCATCGATAGTTAGAGTTTTATTCTGATCTATAGAACCACTGATCAAACTTGAATTTGTGTTAATTAAGGTACTATTTTCGGGATCAATAAATGCAGAACAGTCAAAATTATTGTTTTCTGAATTATCACTACCAAATTCCAAGTCTAGTTTTTCTAATTCTTTATCAATATTAATTTTATTTTTCCTATCACTATCAAGCCCGTTCTTGTTTAATTCTACTTGCTTAGCTAATTGAGGGTTTTTCTTTGCAAGATTCCTAGTGATTGTTTTTTGAATATTCCCTAATTCTACAGATTTTTTATCCGGCATTGATTATACTTATATTCGGACATATTTCTCAGTAATAATATATAAAATGTAAATGTTGTAAGTTACCTGTCTTCGTTCAAGTTCTTTGTGCTTTAAAAATGTGTATAAAATAAATTTATTAAAAATAAATTATATATTGGCTCTCTTTTGTTTGGTTTCCCGGCCGATGCACCATAAAAAGGTTGTATGTTACGTCATGGAAAACGTAAAATACTTTCCTTTTTAATTAGGTTCCTCGTTTTAGTTGAGATCGAAGATCTCGCACAGGGAAGAGGAAAGAGAAGCCAATAAATAAATTATAGATAAGTTCAACAATTTATTATGAATAATTACAATTAAAATTTATTGAATAAAAGAGTTTAGCACAAGAAGCTGAAGGAAGACTTGTAGA
>CAKNYM010041713.1:0-80231 GCA_932195095.1 Andricus curvator
AATCTAGAGCAACCGAGCGTAAAGCGCGATGTAGATACGCCCGAGCGTGTAGCGCGAGGTGAATACATAATCGAGCGCGAAGCGCGAGATAAATATATGATCGAGCGCGAAGCGCGAGATCCAACAGTTGCGCGCCCTAGGCGCGCTCAAACTTGCGAGCGAAGCGAGCCGCGCGCGAAGCGAGCGATGAGAATGTGCCCGCGAAGCGGGCAGATTTTTTTTAGTATACTTCTGATTGAGCTAGCCACTTTAAACTCGCTGACTTTTCCTAAAATTTCATTAGCTATCATTTAAAAAAAAATTGAATCAGCTAAAAAAAGCATTGATGAAAAATGTAGTGCACATAGTCAGCAGTATTCTCTAATAAAAATATAAAATTTTAAAAGGATGACTTTTTAGAAAATCCAGTTCTAATATTTTCAGAAAAATAGCCACCATTTTGTAATTTTCCAACTTTTTTAGATTTTCTTTGGATCGTTTGATAGATCATAGATTACCTCATTATTTACAAAGATAGATATCCAAATACATGTAATCAGTAAAAAAATACAGTATATTTTTTTTTAAATGTCATTTTTCGACTGATGTTAACAATGGGGTCGTTCCATGAATTTTAGATAATATATTTTTTAAATACTGTATAAAATTCTGAAAAGCTAAGTGCATTCAACAATTTTTTTGAATACTTCATTTTCGAGAAAAAAATATATATAAGAAAAAGTATCGAAATGCCTATTCGAAAATTCTGTGACCTTGAAACGTCACGTCCTAAAGAGTGTTTAACCAATCAGAATAATGATCCATTGACTAACGAAGTATCTAGCAGACAGCTGGCGAAAATTCAATTTACAATTTCTAACAGAGATATCTGTTTACTTAAAATTGTTGAAAAGCAGCAGTCAGTAGTAACCAAATCTCACTAAAAAAATACAATTTTGCTTCAAATATAAAACCTAAAAAATATAGCAATTATAATGCCATTCAAGTGCGTGAGAGTGAGATGTTTCCAAGGATAACCTCAAATTTATGTCAATCACATGTCGGAATCATGAGATGATTTTTCCTCTTCAAACCTCTGCCCAGAGCCTCTGTCGACATAAAATTATATCGGCAGAGGTTAAAGTGAGTGATTACGAGTTATTTAAGTCACTCGATGAGAAAAAATGTCTCACCATCCACATGTCGACATTCGGCACATTCGCACTATCACACTTTACAAATCCTGGTTTTAGTCCAATTCTAGGCATTTTAAATACCTTTTAGGCCCTTCTTTACACTTTTAAAACACGTTTACAAGGTTTACAATAATAAACACAGGAATAGGTTATGTGTCAAAATAGTCTCCAATGATAGGTCAAAATCAATAAAAAAACATCATGTGAGTCCTAAACTACGACCCAAGACAGATTTATGTGTAAACATCTTCGGTAAACGTTAACTGAAATTTAAATCTTTCAAATTTTCACTTCATGAAGAATAATAAAAATTGAAATTTCATTATGGAAAATTTATTATTATTACACATGTAAGTACTCAAAAATTATAAGAAAAATATTGAAAATTGTTTCTTTTTTTCAAATTAGAGACAGCATATTTTTCTCCTGTTTGTAAATGATTTACAATTTTGTAAACAATTATTATTCGTTTAAAAAATATATTTCTCTCTGTAAGTCGTGGAAAATTATTATTTTCGAGATATAAATTCCAGAGAATAATAACTTGTTACAATTTGAGGGAGAAAGATTGTTTAAACAATCGGAAATTGTTTAAATAATGACAAAATACTACTTGGAAACTTGTCCCTTATCAATTAAAAATAATTATTGTCAACAAAATCCAAAGAATACCGTTTTTAGTATGAATTTAATAGAAAAATGCTATTTTGCAGTTTTTGGGTCACTTTCCAAGCACAATAACAATGGTTTGAAGGGGGGGGGGGAAGCCAAATTAAAACTTGAGGAGGGGGGCGAGAGAGAGGGGGGAGGAGAGAGAGAGAGAGAGAGCTCCTTCAGTGTCTCTGACACGCGACACAACGCTTGTGTCGGAGGCCTGCGTTACACTTTCGAGTCGTGGTTTCACTGGACTCAGGCGCGACTCCCCATGTCGAGGTCTAAGATGTTTACACATCAAAATTCGTCCAATTGTAATTTAAAATTTGTCGACAATTTTTGGCTGCTGTGTTTTAGCTGTGCGTTACGTCCCTGGCGCTGTAGTAGAATTAGGCATTTTCACTTCATAGTCAGCTAACTTCACTTCGTTAACTGCTGAGGGGAAAACAATGGATCAAATGCATGGGATTCGCTCCATTTTTGCCTTATTTTGTTAATATCTTCGTAAAAACTAATTTTGTCGAGATAAATGTATTTGAAAAATAGTTTCTATTTTTTAACTACTATCTAATGAAATAATAACATGGCAATTATTATTATTTACTACGAAGATATAACATAAATAAAGTTTTGTCCCATGCATTTGGTCCATTGTTTTCCCCCTCAGTAGTCAACGAAGTGAAGTTGGCTGGTGTTTGAAGTGAAAATACCTAATCAGATTCCGTTGTAGCCTGACGCTGATTCGTTGAAAAGCGGAATTCGTTGCTACCGTTGAATGAATAAAATCATAACCGGGAGAACAAATAAGGTTTTAAATTAAAACACAATTTTAAACTGATCACTTAATAAGTATATTCTTTAAAGATTTATATTCAATTATTAGTCTTTCATTGTCTTTTCTCCATGTGCACATAATCCATTAAGAACTGCAAACAATGCAGTTGGGTGTTCAACAACTTTAAGTTCGCAATTAATTGTAAGATTGTTATGAATAGGAAAAATTAACCGATCACGACGATGCGCTTCGCGTTTAACAATTTTAGCTTTCTATTTTCGGATTTGATCAAATCACATAGTCTCAAAAATAATCTAAGTCCAATTTGTCAAATAGACTGTCGCAGGTTTTAACCCTCAAACGGCACACTTCAACCCAGCATACGTAAACGGCACACTAGTGCGTATTGGGATTTTGTGATTTCAGCTGAATATTTTAAGATGAAAATAAAGTTCAAAATATGTGTATAAATATATGATTTTGGGGTAAAATTTCTCGCCCAATCCGTTGGGCCAGCTTAAATTCGTCGAAAATTATATCAAATTATAAAAAAATTGTTATTAAAAAAAGGCGTTCTTGAAAAATAGACATTTTCCACAAAAAAACATAATTTTTTCAAAATTAAAGGTATTGAAACGAAACTAACGCGATTCTTTATTTAAATAGATGTTCTTTCATAAAAAAAAAATGCCAATCCGATAAAATTATATTAAGTATTTTTCCCGATGCGTCAGATTTTCGGTATTTTCGTATGAAGTATATCACGAGTGCAGGACAGCACACGTTGTTATTTTTGTAGTATACAAGCATATTATTGCAAAAATAGTGTTTTTCATGTCAAATTTTGAAAATATTCATTTTATAATGACTTCGTGAAGCTCTTCATGTGGCTGTTTGGTAAAAAGATTGATCAGTGAACTGTGTCAGGGCGGTGATGTACGATGTGAGGGTGCGTTAGAGTGCGAAAGAGTAAAAGTACATAGAATATTTAGAGAAAAGAACAAAGTTTTATTACCTATGTTTTAGACAAAATTAACATTATTTTATTGTGAAAATATTCCTCTTATGTCAAACATCATTGAACATTATTCATTAAAACCAATGCAGTCAACGCAGACAGAAGCTCTGTGATCGACGCACATCGTCTTCAGACTCCTCTGCTAATGCCTGTAGAACAGTCCTAGAAGTTCGCAAATTGTAACGACGTCCTTACTCAGCCATTCTTAATATAAAAAAAAATTGTTGAAAAAATATTATCATATCAATTTAGAGTCTAACATTAGTGAGTATAAGTAAAATTTGTGCTTTGCATGCAACATTTTTTCTGGTATATGAAATGTTGTTTATTATTGTTTATAATATTTATTTTTATTTATAGTTATAGTTATGAACAAATTAACTAACCTTTTTATGAAAGATCTTGTTTCAGGCACAGAAACACCGTTTTACAATTTTTCATAAAACACGACTTGGCACCTTCTAACGGCACACTAGTGCGAATTTGCACCACTTAAAACTTTTACAGTGACTTACTCGGCTGATCGCAGGCGGATGAATATCTGTTTACGCGTCGTGTATTTATGGGTGTATGGACATATTTAATGTAGTGGGGAGAGATCTTGAAAATAGTTCTAGAAAGAATATCAGCACTTTGAAATTTTTGCTGGTGCGAATTCGCACTAGTGTGCCGTTTGAGGGTTAAGTAATAATTGCGGATCGGAGATATAAAAATCTGACGTTTTTCTGCTGTGCGCGCCTTTTTATAAACTACGTTTTGGGCGGAGTAATTCCCCTACTCTAGGCCCCCAGCCAATCAAATTGCTGACGTCATAGAGTTTTATGTCCATTTTACCAATTAGAAAGTAGGTCATATGGCTCCACCTACTAGATATAAGTCGCAAAATGAGTAATTCGATGATTGACATTTATAAACAGTGATAGTCCAAAGTCCTTACTTATTGCGTTTTACATTCGTCTCGTTGGCGCCATAATGGCATAAAAGATACTAAGAATAATACTATGACTCATATTTTGGTCTAAAAATAGCGATGACCTAATGCTGCGTTTAATCTTAAGTTTTGTATTTCTTTTGCTTCAAGACAGAGAGAGGTATTTCTTTTAGTTCTAATTTCTTATTTTGTTGCCATCATATAACTTTTATATAACTTATTTCTGCCCTTATAATATTACGTTAGACTGCAAACTAATTTGAATTCTCCCGCTAAATCCGTCATCTTTGGTCATGCGCGATAGAATTTTAGTTCCCAAATTTTGCACTCCATCACACTGTGTCACGAGCGGATCCCTCCAGTCCGTGCCGTGCCCCCTCCCCCAGCACTGAAACAACTATGCGCGCTCAGCCAATGAGCCCGGGAGTGTTCAAGCGGTTCGAACTCTTCCTGTTCACGTGAAAGTACACTGTACATCACAACAGGTATAACATTGCGCACAATTATAATGCATTTCGTTTGTTGATTTATTTATAAATGTTTAAATGGAGTCGAGTGAGCGATCTGCGAGTGTAAAAAAGTGTAGTGCTTGTGGTGTCATATTTACCCAGCAAAGCTCTCTAAATAAACATTGTAGAGAAGTCCATGGTGTGATTCAACTGCAGACTTGTTCTTTGTAAGTACAAATTAAATTTGTAATTTAGAAATTTTTAGTAGGCCTCTATAGATTTGGTCTAAAGAATATAATCGTTTAAGTTATTTTCAAATGATTGTAAACTCTAACCGCAAAACTTATTTTATTTTAAATAAGTCGGGTAGGCCAGGGCAAACTTAATAATCGGAACAAAGTTTCTAACGTTAATAAAACGTTGTTTTTTTTAATGGTACACAATTCACAATGTATGTACACAACAAGCAATGCAACGATTCTCTGAGTATTTATAAAACTGATGTAATATGACAAATAATGTAATAAAATTACGGTTTTTTATAACGAATAAATTAAAAAATGGCTGAGCAAAACTTGTGAATAATCATTTTAAGCTAGTTTTTTGAAAATTCATCTTTTTTGGTTGAATTCAACTGTGATTGATTTCAAATAGAAATATTTTTTAGTTGAAATTGATATAAACTATTACATTTTTCGTTGAGAATTCACCTATTTTGATAACCGAGGGGCATCCCTCGGTTATTATATTCCTAATTATTTGATAAATTTTAATATTTTTTTAAAACAAATTTAAAGCTTCAAAACTTTATTATTATTGATATTGTAGGTGCGAAGGCAAGTTTCCGGACCTGAAGTCTTTGTACAGCCATGAGCGACTGGTGCATGATAAGTACGATGCAAGGGCGGACGTCGGAGCAGAGAGAAGAGCAGTGGTTTGTAACGTGTGTGACAAAAGTTTCAGCAGCACAAGCACACTGAACCGGCATCTTAACAATGTGCATGGCGCTGAAGAAGAAAAGGATTCCTGCAGGATAATCTGCCCTTCATGTGACACTTATTGCAAAACAGCATTAGCATTAGACGACCACATAAAAAATATCTACTATAAGTAATTAGAAAAAGAAACTACGGTTTTTAATTCTCATGATGGTAATCATTTTTCTTTTTATATTTTTTCATTATAACTTACCTTTTTTAAATTATATTTTGTGTAAAATGATTTTTCGAATATTCATCTGTATACATGCACATAACAAAATGTTATTCACTAACTATTAGTACTAATTAGTTTTTCATTACAAATTTTCTCTTTATCACACTAACCCCGTTATCACACTTACCCCTATCGATCCTTTTGGTGCGTTTTCATTTGAATAATAGTTTTAGGAATTGCACATTTCTTAAAATAAATTCTCCAAAATTGAAACGAACCAAAGAGATTTGTAGATAATCCTTCAAGGAATAAAATTCACCCTAATAAGACATTAGGATTAAATAAGAATTGCAACTTTACCTAATGAGAAAGCAAAAATATAAATCTCTAAATAACTTGGTATTAGTGTTAGTTACTTTGTGAGACAGTGTAATGCCTGTTGTGCTATACAGTGTACTGTAACGTGAACAGGAAGAGTTCGAACCGCTTGAACACTCCCGGGCTCATTGGCTGAGCGCGCATAGTGTTTTCAGTGGTGGGGGGGCACGACACGGACTGGGATTTTTTTTGAAACTGTTGGCAAATCTGTCTCTCAGCAACGGTGTTCTTGAGTACCACACTACATGATCACCGCTGTGAACGGTTTAGTTGGAAATTAAAATTTGAAACTCCTGTTACTACCAAGTGTACTAAAGGGATGCTGAAACAGATACTGTCTGCTTTCAATTTTGTCATAAAAGACAAAGGTGCTTTCTTTAAAGTATTCTTCTGAATAATTTGAGCCCTCAGAATGTCTGTAAAATAAAATTTCAAAGTTTTTAGTGTAGAGTGTGAAATTTTTTTTAAGATTTCATTCTTACTTGTATTTTCTAAGTATCTTGGCGATACTTTCTTGGCTCAGTAAAATGAATGTTTGAATAACATTTTGATGGTTTTAAACTTCAAGTAGTTGTTGCTCTGGAGAAATCATCACTCCTCTTGTGATAATTTGGAAAGTAATGATTATCACGGAGACTCCTCAGGTACTCTGATGAAATCCAGATCGATCTCGTGGGTCCTTTCCCAATCTCTTCAGGGGAAGCGGCACATACCTTGACTTTATTAACTGTAATTTAACTGAATCAATAATACGGTTCATTTAAAAAAAAAATGCGAATTCTAAAAGAAAAAGAAAATTATTAGTATTTTATGTGCATTCGAAACGACTTATTAAATATTCAAAAGAGAACAGAATCTCAGGAAATTAATAGAAAGAATTAATCGGAAGAATTTTCTTGGTTCGAAAGGATTAAATGATTTTGATTTAGATTAATAATGAAATAACATTATTGGTAGTATAAATGGTTGAACGAGGAACTAGTTGTCAGAAAACAGAAAAGGAGATATATCATATTTACAGTCGAATTAATAAGATATATTGAAATGTGAAGAATTGCTGAGATATATTTTAAGTAGATAATTTTTAAAAGAATAAAAAGAAATTAGAAAGATAATACATATATATATATTTAAAAACATGATAGGACATGTTAGTCTGATGGTTCCGAGTTTTTGGGCCTTTTTAATAAAAGTTTGCTTCAAAATCCGAAACAAGTATCTGGCCTAAGTTAGGATTTGGTGTCGCTTTCGCCCCTAACTTTGGCTAGATCCCAGATAAACTATGTCGGGAGTGAACATGTTACTACGGAACGTAGCTTAGGTGAATTTGAAGAGAGTTATACAGGTTCCAAAACAGAAGGTGTCCCGAAAGGACGGACCTTAGCCTTGGAAAAGGATTGTAAATCTTACAGTATACCCGGTAACAAGGAGTTCATTGGAACGCATTGGAACGTTTCAATGCGTTTTAATTGCATTTTTGTCTGAATGCTTATTAATGCGCAAGGCGCAATGAAACGCATTAAAATAAAAACTTAAAATGAACAGCATTAAAAGGCATTGGCATGAATGTGAAGTTAATGAAAGGGCATTTAATGGCATTGAAATGAAGCAAAATGAGTATATGCTACATAACGGAATAATTATGAAAAAAATCAAACTAAATAATTTTCAAAAAAAAAACTTTTTTATAATTATAAAAATTTAGGACCAGACAAACGTTTCTTAGTGCTTTTCATTTGATTTCCCAAATTTTCAACTCGATATCGCGTTTCGTCTGAACGTAAGTTGGTTTTGAAAAAAATGTCAAAAAAAATGTTGAGGTTATGCTCACATGGCCTTAAATTGAAAAGCTTTTCAACTTACCCGCTGATTTTAATATTACTCCCTCCTGTATGTCGGCCTTTCCGCCGTTATTCAGAGAGACGAGGATGTGGTATTTTTGCGTTGGCGAATGCTTCGCGGCATCACATTTTTTATTCTTGACGTATGAACTTTTGTTGAAAGGTTTCGCGAGAGTAAAAGCACATACGCGAACATCTTGCAGTTATCACTAAAAAGTATCAAAATGCGAGAATGTTCCACAGCGAAATACAATGACCATGCTCACTTTTCGGCTACTATATCACTTTCGCGTCTGTTCCTCAGTTCCTATGTGGTTCCTATTCTTCTTAAATGGCATTAGCCTTGTCAATGCAATCTGCCGCAGAAGGCATTTTATGGCATTCAGCTGAAAAGATCTCGAAACAGCATTGAATGGCATTAACCCGATTCAATACTTTGTGTCATGAAAGACATTGTATGGCATTCAAGTGGGTGACTCGGCGAACCGCATTAAATGGCATTAACCCAATTCAATACTTTATGTCATGAAAGGCATTGTATGGCATTCAAGTGGGTGGCTCGGCGAAACGCATTAAATAGCATTAACGCCAATTCACTTAACAGTATTACCATGACGTCAGTTTAATGCCTTTCCATTTGTGCGTATTGAAAATGATTGGAACGAGACAAGATTCAAGCCATAAAACGCATTTAATGGCATTTCGGACAAAAATGCAATTAGTACGCATTTCAAGGCATTGAAGTGTCTACTTTTTTAAATGCCATTCTATGCGTCTCAATGAACTCCTTGTTACCGGGTAGATAAGATATTTATGGGAAAAGGGAATAAGAAGTGAATGATATTCTGGAGGCCAAAGGTCTTTTGAGGATAAAAGATATCCGAAAAGAGAATCCGAAAGCCGGTGAAACTATAGTCTTTGATCGTAATGGACGATTTATTTTTAGTCTTATGGTAAATAACAAGAGGGAAGACATAATAGTTGTGAAAGAACTTTCAGAAGCGGTACTTGCTCTGAAGAAGGCTACGGAAGCTTTACAGATAACCTCTGTAAAGATTTCAAGCAAAGGAAATGATCTGGGTGAACTTTCTTGGCTCTCGGTAGAACAAATAATCCGTCGACATTTTGGTTAACCCTAGCAAAATTTCAAGCCTTATCTTGGATACTTAAAGGGACTTTTTCAAAAATTAGACAATGTACAGTTACTAGCTTGGGACCGAACTCAGATAGTTAAGGAAAAATATAAACAATAGTATGATCAAAGATCTAACCCAAAGTATTTTAAAAAAGGAGAACAAGTGTACTTGAGAGTGAACAAGAGGAAAGATAAATTCGACCCCTATTTCCATGGACCTTATATCTTAGAAAAATTGTTAGGCGAAAGAAATGCCTTAATCAGAATGGGACCTAATAAAACAAAGATAGTGCACACCGACAAATTGAAATTATGTGCTCATCCTTTAAGCACCGATAAGGATACACAGAATCCAGAAGTAACAGAAACTTCTGTACTAAGCCCTAATACCTCAGACTCAGAACTGTTAGAGCAAATCTAAGTCCAGACTAAAGAAAATTCATTGAGACCAAATAAAAATGTTTAAAATCAATTTCTGATAAAAGGAACCTTCCTTCCATCATGATCTCCTTTTTCTTCTCGGTAGAGATGTTTCAATTTAGTTGAAAAACCTGAAACAAAAGAAAAATATATTTCAAACAAAGAAATAATTCTTGTAATTTGCATAATTAAATTCATTATTAATAGAAATTACTTATCTGACGATTTAAGATAACGACCAGTATTGACATCCAAGAATGTTGAAAAGACAGCTGTTAAATACCTGAAAATAAGAATGTAGTAAATTTCATGGTAATATTCACCTTTTTATAGAAGGGAAATTAAGAAAAATGAATGGCAACGGCCATACCACGCTGGAAACACCAGTTCCCGTTAGATCACTGAAGTTAAGCAGTGTTGGGCGCGGTTAGTACTTGGATGGGTGACCGTCTGATACTACTGCGTTGCTGTTGGCGGTGGTGGGTGTGGTGAGCCCACACTTGTAGTTATTTACTACAAGAAACTATCCACCTAGAAATACTACCCGAATCGGGTAGTGTCACGCTTACCCCTTGAGGCTCGCCGAAAGGGAAATGGCTTAATGGTATATAATATATATAAAAGAACAAAAAATATATGCAGAATGAAGGACATCAAAACAATTTTTAAAATAAATTGTATTATATGGTTAAAAATATTTTTAAAGTGAAATTTACATAAAGATATGCAATATCTTTATTTTATACTAAGCTTTGCGTGACTCTACAAAATTTCAGGATTACTCTAAAAATCTTTAGAAGCAAATTTCAAACAAATTTAGCTTCTTGATTGAATTATAAATCTTTATCACCTTTACATAAGATAGACTATATCTCATAGATATCTAAGAAAAATATTTTAATTTTTAACAAATTTAAGTTGAAATATACTATATGGAATCTTGCTACAAAATAATATACATAGTATATGTATATTATTCGAGTAAAATTATATCATATAATTGAAGTTGAAAAGATATTAAAAAGAGAAGACTCATCGAAATAAATATTAATATTTAAAAGATTTTAAGTGAATTTACCGTTTGAAATATATGAATAGATTTAAAATGTTGCGCCAAATAAGAGAAGAAAATATATCTTTAACCTCAATTTTCAAATTTCCAGTTTAGATTTAAAGTTTTTATTTTTTCTTAGACATAAAATTAAATTATCTATATAAAGTCTACATAAATAATTCTTATCTTTCAATTTACACTTTTATTACTTGTATATTTAATCTAGGATTTATAAGACAAATATTATTTTTGCTTACATTCCTTTTTTGAAATTCAAATTTTCGCGCCTAAAAATAGACATAACCCCATAAAAATTGATTATTGGAAATCTATGAAAAAGATCTATTAATTAAAATAAATCTTTCTAATGAAACAAACAAATTATGTTTTTAGAAAATAAATGCATATAATATAAAAATATAATTAATTTGAACTTCAATTTTGCCTATTTTATATTTCATATAAAACTGACTTAGGTGGGGAGGGGATGCAGATCGAAAACATTACCACGTGTGTCAGATTAGTTTTGTTCAAATAATACGATTCTGAATGAATTATTAATACTTTAAAAAAAAATATATTTAATACCCCAAGGACATTGTTTTGTCTGGAAATTTTTTCTTTAGAATTGATCTAACAATTTTGTTCGCTTTCAAGGGACTTTGAAAAAAAAATAATAAAAAGAAGGAAAAAAGATATTGTATTGAGTCATTAAGTTGGCAATGCATTCGCTTATGGAAAAGATAAGCGAAGGGATTTTGTAAGGGCTATTCGATGTAAACCCCTTACATAGGTATCATGTCAAATGAAAATTTGTTGAAAAAAAATTAATAAAAGTGAAAGTTTTTTCTTGTATATTTTGAAAATAGAATTCAATTAAGTGTTAAGTGAAGCTTTAAAACAAAAAACGGGTGGAGTTCCGAAAAGCGCTTACCTCCGATTAATTTGAAACTCCGTATACCTATGTATTTTGACGCGCTGATCACGAATATGATAGTGAAAATACCCGCAAATTTGATTTTCAAGGTCAAAACCCCAAAAAACTATAAAAATTCCATGTTTTTTCGTTTATTTCAGTAAATAATAAAAATTTACAAAAAAGCTTCAAACAAAAGTTGTAGACCTTTTAAAAATACATATTTTATGTGCAATACATTTTTACCCTAAGACTGACCGTTTTAGAGAAAAGAAGGGAAAATGTCGGTACGGAGTGTAGAATTCCTTAGGTTACACACGGCACCCATTCCAACGTGTCATGGGGGGCGGGAAGGCACCCCTATGACTGGCCACAGAAATAACTTAGATTACACATGGCCCCCTTTCCAACGTGTCATGGTGGGGGCGGGAAAGCACCCCTGTGACTGGCCACAGAAACAACTTAGGTCACACACGACCCCCTTTCCAACGTGTCATGGTGGGGGCGGGAAAGCATCCCTGTGACTGGCCACAGAAACAACTTAGGTCACACACGACCACCTTTCCAACGTGTGAATTCCAACGTGAATAATTTGTTCCCTAATGTTTCGTGGAAACATATCTCTTGCCATTAACCCATTTGTTTTAGCATTAATGCCTACTTACGCACTTCGCCGCGGGAAGGCTGGAGTTTGGTCTTTGAAGTGCATTATATTTTTTTTGTGTTTTTTGTATTCTATAGCTTTTTAAAGTTTTTGTAGTTTTTTTATTTTATTTTATTTATTCGGAGTTTTTTAAGGAACGGTTACTACTCTGTGCCCGGGTAGCAATTTTTGATATCTGCAATCAATTGTGTGAACGGATCGATTCTTAATTTTTTTACTCTCCGTCGCCATAGAAATTCGCAAAGATGATCTGCCAAATTGTGTTTCTGGACACCCCCTCGAGATAGAGATCTGCGCATCCAGCGCCAGGAAGATTCAATATTTTGTGTGTGCGCGCCTGTAGATTGGTTCACAAATTCCTCCGAATGATTCACAGTGAAATGCTCATACCCATGTTCTTTCAGATTTATGTAGCCCTTCCAACAGTCCGTATGGATTTCTGTTCCTGGGGCTACATGCTTCTTGATCAAAGAGATTAAAGTATCTTTGTCTCTTTTGTTGTCAGGACAGATTTCTAATCTATAAGAATGAGCATGCCCTCTGTGGATCATTCCTAAGATCCATGACCCTTCAACTACGCGTCCACGCTCATACTTACGGCGACCGATCTTGCATTCATCAATTTCAACAATTTCGCCGACACCTCCTATTTTTCCCTCGTTTTCAAATTGTGTATCGAGAGCAACCATACATACCTCCCGACAAAAAGAGAAGCGATCGGAAACCGTTTCCCTGGATAACTGCTGGTTTTCAACAATGCTACTTTCGCGGATGGTTTGATCGAATGTCATACCTACGGCAAAACAGTATGTCAGAAGCATACATGTTGCTGCCGAAGTATGACATCTTTCAAACCAGGTATTTTCTGCGACTGTAGCCTTGTGACTATATTTGCCTTTTTTTTGACAAACAAACTCTCCACAAACTAGTGGTCCTTCCGAAAGTTTCATGTTTTTTTTGTGGGTCCGGCAATATTTTTCAGTGTGAATTAAATTTATGTCACGTAGCTATTGTAAAGTTTTCTCCCTATCGCAAAAAATTGCACTGAGAGTAAAGATGTTATAAGTTCGATCCATTATGATCGAGTGAGTTTGTTTGTTTTGAGTGGAAATGCGGAATGAACTCTGCGAGCAACTGAAGGTTTTCTACGAATGGTGAGGAATGAGTGAAATGGTAATAAGTAAGATCTATTTGTGTGCTAGACGAGGTGCAAGCTCAAAATGAATTGTGCGAAAGTCGCGCGCGAAGATTCGGAGAATGGGTGGGAGGAGTGAAGCTTCAAAATAAAGAGAAGATTGTATTGGTTGTCTCCTTCCCACCAATGTCCGCTCTCGAAAGTTTCGCTTCTCAAACCCATTCGACGCGCTCGTACTCAACCTTCCTGGAATTTTTTATTGTGCAGTATTTCTGTGATTTTTAATATTAAATGTCCACCTAGCCTTCCAGGAATTTTTCATACAATTTAAGTCTCACCGCTGAACATTTTGCAGTATTTCTGTGATTTTTCATATTTATCGTCTATTTTCTCGAAAACTATCAGTCATAGGGTAAAAACATATTCAACATAAAATATGTATTTTTAAAAGATCTACAACTTTTGTTTAAAACTTTTTTGTACATTTTTTTTATTTACTGAAATAAACGGAAAAACATGACATTTTTATAGTTTTTTGACCTTGAAAATCAAATTTGCGGGTATTTTCACTATCATATTCGTGATCAGCGCGTCAAAATACATAGATATACGAAGTTTCAAATCAATCGGAGGTAAGCGCTTTTCGGAACTTTATCCCAAAAAACATTTGAAAAGACTGAAGGAAGGTTTCTCAATTTTTCTTTACGAGAAATTGAAATAAAAATGGAAAACGCGAGATGAAACTGATTCAGAGGAAGAATTCTTTTTAAAGGATAATCAGATTCTTGATATAATCTTTTTCTTACTTACATCCCTATTGAGATTCAGGATGAAGAAGAGCTATGACAAAAAGTCAACGAACTCTTTAATTTTGAACGAGTCCGGAGATTGTGGGCTCGAGGGGGACGTCTCTGATGTGGAATAGATTCCTTGACCTTATAAATAAAAGACCCGATCATTTCGCAAAATATTAGCCACAGATTTAACATCGCAGGACATGTGTACAAATTGATAAATGTACAAATGTAAATAGTTGTCTTTTGCTTCTGAGTTTAACTACGGTAACCAAAGAAGACTGATAAAAATATATTTCTTTAAATTTAAAAAGGAATCTCCCAGGTAAATTTATGGGTTTATGTGTACGTATAATATATATATATATATATATATATATATATATATATATATATATATTTATTTATCTTTTAATGATTTTAAAATTTTTATAACTGATAATATTCTTATAGGTTAGGTTATAAATTAACCTAAAGGTAGATTCATTTAGAAAAATCGTTTATCTCAAGACATATTAGTCTAATATTAACCATTCTAAAATAAAAATAAGTTTCTTACCTTTTTCAGCATTTCTCCTATTTTAACATTAGTAAAACCGTTTTAAAGTCATCCAAGTCATTTCCATTACTGTGAATGCTATGAATCCATCGTCTTTTGGTTTCCAACGAAAAATGTGCTAAAAGTTTTTTCTCTCTTCTTTCACTCGTAACATAAACACTGGAATCTTTCCCTTGCATTTACTCCGATTACACTTTTTGAACATAAATCAATCGACTACTCGAAATTTGATACATTCGACACTTGAGAGAATCGTAAAAAAGCAATAAAAGCTGTCTCGCCATGAGTGACGACACACCTTTTAAAATAAGGGGGAAGGTGTGACAGCATGCGCTGTTTTAGAACTAGATTGCCAGGGCGCTAGAACCCTATCACTGAATACTTACTGGCTAGTAATTTTCTGGTAATTTTAAGAGCGGTAAAGATTTGAAATAAATCAAATGAAACAAAAATTCAGTAAATTGTTTTATTGAAATGAAGCTCTATAATTAGGCAGAATAATTATTAATAATTATTGACAATACGAAATTACATAACAAATCCTCTCTGTACCTCGAATTAATAACTTCTAATAGATAGAAGTAAGGAAACAAAAATTATCACTAGTAATAGCTATGTACACACGGATAGATCAATATATATAGATATATAGATCTAAGTCAAGTTTGACACGCGCGATCTCCGAGTGCCACACGTGTGATCTCGACCGCGAGCATAGATAAATTATGACTCACGTAAAGGGTTGAAGCGACAAGGCGCCCTTCAGACGCCGTAAATCTCGTTCTATAGCGCGATTTGACAGAAAAATGTCAATCGACAAGAATCGTAAAAATGCATTTACGAGAATTAGAATCTCATTTTTTTAGCTTGAAATGCATGGGCGGTGCTTAACGAGATTGGCTAATTAAACATTAAATTATATGACGTCAGCAATTCTATTGGCTAGAAGGACTATTCCCACCTTTTTTGGTACCAAAACCGAGATTATAAATATATGTGCAGAGCATCGAAAACGTCAGATAATTGTATCTCGCCGCATTCTTTCCAACATTAAACCTGCGACACTCGCGTCTCTGAGTTATTGTACTTGAATTGGACTTAGAATATTTTTATAAAACTGTCGAATAAAATTCTAGTCCACAAAACATAACTCACTCCGGTAATTCGGTACGGTTCGCCGTGGTCGACTTTTGTCGAGTTAATACTTAAGTGAAGTGCGAATAAAAACTATTTAATTAAAAACGATTTAATTAAATAAAACTATTAAAATGTCAAACCCGGATGAAATCTTATTCCATGAGAAATTAAACAATGGAATCTTTGTGAAAATGTTTAAACATTAATCTGAAATTAAATAAAAACAGTTGATTTGTTCTATAAATAATTTTGTGCAGTGTTAATCATTTATTTTGAACCTCGACCAGTTCGCGCGGTTAGTGATTTTTATCACTCTACGTCGGCAACGAATCCAGAGGATGTTCTACATTATCAATCTCCAAATCGACAACAGCGCTGGAGACGTAACACTGGACAACCGCGCTACTCAAACTGAATTACTTCCGGATATGTATTGAACCAATCAGATTTTCCCGCAAAAATTCAAATATATACTTTTTACACATTACAAAAAAATTTAACTTATTTGAAAAAACTTTCCTTTCGAAGTTACGTTCATTTTATAGTGTTCTTTTAATTTAACTGTGAAAAAAATATATTAAAAAATATGCAACAACCCCATTGGAAGGTTACCTTCAATAGCTCGTTCCAAGATAATTTTTTTGCGGCTAAAGTATAAAATACGTATACCTTTATTTTCATTGTAGAATGATATGTTTGAAGGCCAATTTATTCTGATACCCTAACCTGGACCTCTCTGCATGATTTGAAATGGAATCGGTCTCTATATTTATATGTTAAATATTATAAGGCTTCCCATCAAAGATTTTTAGTTCTTGATTTTTAATAATTGAGAAAAATAATAAAAGCAAATATATCTAGTTAAAAAAATCTGCCCGCTTCGCGGGCACATTCTCATGGCGCGCTTCGCGCGCGGCTCGCTTCGCTCGCAAGTTTGAGCGCGCCTAGGGCGCGCGACTGTTGGATCTCGCGCTTCGCGCTCGATTATGTATTCACCTCGCGCTACGCGCTCGGGCGTATTTGCATCGCGCTTTACGCTCGGCTCCTCTAGATTTTTGAACTTCGTGTTCGACTTCGATGAAAAGAAAAAAAATTTGTTTTTATTTTAAACTGAAAAGGAACTTTATTTACTCAAGGTTCTATCGACCTTAAGGAACACATTCTCATCCAGACACTCGCGCTTCGCGCTCGATATTTGATTTGAAAATCATTTGAACCGTATGATAGAAACAAAAAAGTTTGAGCGCACTTACGGCGTGCGATTTGGTAAATACACTGAGCGCGCACTTTGTGCTTCGTGTTATATGTTCTTCATATACAAATTACTAAATTGGTATTTGATTTCAAATGAAAAGTAATGATATAATTCAGGCGACAAATTTTATTAGTTAACATTTTATTTTAGCTTGTGCCGTTTATCAAAAAAGTTAATTTTTTCATTTTGAATATATTCTTACCACAAAAATTGATTACGGGTTTGTAAGTCTTTTTTGAATGCACAATTTTTGTTCATTCATATGTTTTCGTACCTTGCATTGTTTTTTCAAAAATTTGATTTTTTTTACTGTCAATGTTATTTTCACGAATAAAACAAAAACCACGCATCCTATCGAAACGTGAGTCACAATAAATTTGTACCTCTTCCTTGGATGAACAAATTTTGTTTCAGTCATTTTTTCGTAGCTGGTAATATTAGTCTGAAAATTTGATTTTTCTATTTTCAATGCTGTTTTTTACGAATAAAACAAAAACTGCGCGTCATATCAAAAAGTGAATGATAAGAAATTTGTAGATCTTTTTTAGGTGCACAATTTTGGTGAGATGATCTTTTCTGGTATCTTGCATAGTTTGACAGCAAAATGGCTTTTTTGATTTTTCATTAATTTTTTGTGCGATCAAAATTTGAATTTTTTATTTTTCAAAAAATTCAAAAAGTTGTTATGAAAATATTATAGGGTCTTCAAAAAGCAACGTTTTTCTCCTCTTGACTTTTTTTCATATCGTACGTTTTTCGGCTTAAAATGTTCATTTTCGTTTGTTTTTTGGAATTTTGAAAATGCTATAACTCCAGTAATTTTTTTTTTATCACGAAAAGTCATAAGAATATTTTGTTCGTCATTTTGCGTACTACTAATAACCGTACATAGAATTTTCAAATCTTCCAAAAAAGTGGTCTCAAAAATTTTCAAAATGTGCTCACTTTTTGGATTTTCATCCAAAATAGCTGGTTAACGAACTCGTTCTCTATTTTTCGGCCATAAAAAAGTGTGCCAAAGCTCAATCAAATCTGATCATTTTTTCGAAAGTTATCGTGGCTACAGACAGACAGACAGACAGGCAGACTGACAGACAGACAGACAGACTACAGACTACAGACAGACAGACACCTTGGTAAAAATCGTTTTTTCTAGCTCAGGGGGTCTCAAAACGTGGAGATTTGATGAAAACCGACTATGTCAAATTTTACATAAAACCAATACCTTCTCATTAGAATGAGAATGTAAAAATTTGCCCGACGTGCCGGCACATTCTCTGCGTGCGCGGCTCGTGAGCTTGAGCGCGCTCCGGGCAACTGTAATTTGATAATAAATTGTGAAGTCCCTTTTGTTAGAACTCGATTCGGATTTAACGAATAAATTCTCATCTCGTGTCACAAAAGATATATATAAGTGTTCTAGAAGATTGTGACACTATAATGTTCTAGATCTACGTGACGACACTGTTCTGTAACAGTTATTATGGAAATGTTCTAGAACACATTGATATTACTAATCGCAGACGTTCTATAACATAGTTCCAAGCTTGTTTTAGAACTGTGCCGTAACGGTGTTATGTTGACGCTCTAGATTCTAGAACGCTGTTACCAATGTGTTCTAGAACAAATCAGGAAAAAAATTAGTAACTGTTACAGAACAGTTCTTAAATAATTGTTTTAGAGCTAACCAATCACAAACGTTCTACAACATTTCTTCCACCTTTGATCCAGAACTCTTTCGTATCTATGTTGTATCGACGTTCTCGAAAAATGTTACAAATGTGTTACAGAACAAATGAAGAAAAAAAGTTAAGACCTCTTACAGAACAGTTGTTACTGAACTGTTCTAGAACTATAACCAATCACATGCGTTCTATAACAATTGTTTCAATTTGTTCCAGAATTGTGTTGTCAGAGTGCTGCATCGATGTTCTTTATCTACAGAACACTATTACAGTTAACTTCTTCTAATTAACAATTAAATTAAGTATTATATTTATAATTTATAACGAGAAGAAAGAATTATAATACGTTGTTTTGTATAAATACAATTTATTTGAAAATAATCAACGCAGGTATACTTTTGTAATTATATTAAGAATATTAATATTCTTTAGTACAGAACGCAGAACGTATATAAAATTTATGAAAGAAATAATACGTTTTCCAATCATGAAATTCTATTAATGCAAACGAAAACATATTGTTTATCGACGAACATAAAATAACACATGTAAACACATATTTTCCATACTGTATGAACTGTCTCCGTATATTATTCATTTAAGACATTAAGTGCGAAAAGGTATCTAAAAATACTTTAATTTATAATAATCCAGCTGACACTAAATATACCTCTGTATGCACTGAGACGTCTACAACTTTGGTTCAAAATATCGAGAAAACCCCTCTGATTATGAATATCCAGGGTACTTTTTCAACAAGTTTGTCGTTACTTGTTTAAGACAGTTTTTAAAAACAAATACATTATTCATGAATAATAGTATATTGTGCTACAAGTTGAAAAAGCGAGAGATATAAAACGAGTGTGAAGTTAGCTCCCCGAGCGGAGCGAGGGTGGCTATCACACGAGTTTTAAATCGTCGCTTTTTCAATGTGTGGGACACGATACTTTTTCTATAATTTGTTAAAAAGTGCTAGTTTTTGTTTACCTGTTTTTTGTGTAAAAAGAAGGCGATTTTTTGTCGATTGACGCAACAATGACAATGGCAATTATCAAAACCATGGCAATAATATGGCAGTAATAATAAGCTGGTTCTCACAATTGAATAGTTGGCCCATAAAGTTGAGGGCTTCAAAACTTCCGATTTTTCGTGAAAAAAACCAAGCACAGTATTTTCGGAGAAACTGACGGTGTTTTTTTGCTTTTGCCAAGTGACAAAAGTACATACAAAGTACACAACTCGAGACTTTTCAGGAAATTGCTTTTAGGTTAGGGACGACAGTCGGAAAATAGAATGAAGTTGGCTGCGCACGATGCACGAGTCCACCCGAGGCAGCACGAACCCACCCGAAATAACATTTACTTTTTCCACTGTGCCTCACTTTTATCACTGTCCATTTACTTTTTCCACTGCATCTGTCCACTTTTGTCACTGTTGCCCGGAAAGGTCGGCACTGCGCATGCGCCACGTCATCGAGCAAAAATCGGTAACTTTTTACACCAAAAACAGGTGGAAAAACTGGCACTTTTTCGCGAATTATAGAAAAAATATATTATATACAATATTTTTCAGAAGGTTTGAACCAGGACAAGACTTTTTTCATTTTACACTTTTTTTGTACAATTGACACACGGCACAGGTCTGACTTCTGGGTATTCCCAAAATCCAAAAAAAAAAACGGTTGGGGAAATCGTCTTGACTCGATTGAAGAAAAGTTCTATAATTGTTCCAGAATTGTTACAGAATGTGGGTCACAGCGTTTTAGATCAGTTACAGAATTTGGAGGATGACATATATCCTCGCTGGTTACTAACCTGTCCTAGCACATGTTCTTTTGTATTCTAGAACAGTTACATATCTGTTCTGTAACCATGTTCCTTAGGAGGTTGGCTAACGAATTACAGTGATCTCTTGCCTATTTCAAGGACCGCGAAACGTAAACATTTGGGTGTTTCAAGGCTGGAGGAGCCCCCACCTCTACCGCGAGTCGTGGGGTGATTTTGTCAAGCGACGTTTATTGGCTGCTCCGGCCTTGCATCGATGCGCGCGCTGTAAGCATGCGTGCGTTCTTGCATTTGCGCATTGAGTATTGTAGCATGACGTCACGATCATGCTAGGATAGGTGGAAATGTCAGGAAATAGTTGCTACATCTTGACATGGGAATGCATACGCCTTTTTGGTGAAAATATTCTAAACGTAAAAGTAACCCTCGTGAAGAGAAATAACAATTTAATACCACTTTAAGACCAGTTTCAAACAACGTTTGGTCTTTTTCTGGTCTGTACCCTTCAACCTATACCTGCATCATTTTTGGGGCATTGAAATAGACACCACTCTCTCTGAAATAAGGATAGCTGTCTGTATCAACAGGGCTGTGGTCTTCTGGGGACCAGAAAATATCAGTTTAAGACCACTTGAAGACAGCCTATACCTGCGTATACTGTGGTCTTAAGTTGGTCTTTCTTTTCACGAGGGAAGTTATAAAGATCTGAATAGTAATATTTTTCAAGTATATATGCATTTGCGCAATTCTGTTTCATTCTTTTATCTGTTGAAGACCTTTCAGTTTCACGAAATATACAATCAACTATCAAAAATTGAAGATTATACTATCCCATTCTGATCAAATCGATCGGATACACTCACCTTACATTTTTTATATTTTATTTTATAATAATCGCTGGGGGATTGTATTGACAATCAGTGAGTTTTATTAAATCTTATAAGAATTTGTACCCTAAAGCCAACAACTTACATCAACAATTTCTACAAAATTTTATTTTATTTTGTGACACTGAAAGGTCGTCGTTAATAGAAAAAGGAATGAAACATGACTGAGAAAATAAATTCTACACTTGACAAATATTACTATTCGTACATTCATGACTTACTTTTACGTTTAGAATATTTTCTTCAAAAACTCGTATGCATTGCGATGACGTCAGGCTAAAATACTCAATTCAAACCAACAAGGGCTGCCCGCTCTTCGAGCCTCTTTTTAATTGGTTAGCCATTGAGCGGGCGAGAGTGGCGAGACCGTGCCATGGACATGGGGACGGCGACTGACACTTGTGGCCGCTAGGGTCGCCAGTGCGCGTGGAGATACACGAGATGACGGTTCCAACGTCTGCTATTCGAATTATATCAGTCCTTCCTAACGCAGCGTTGAGGTGTCAGCTTAAAGCACTATTTTCGAAATTCCAGGTGTGCATGCTGCAATGGGGTGTAAAAATAAAGAAGCAAATCGCTTTCCAAAAAACTAAGGAACTGTAGATAATGCCTTGTGCCTGCGTACAAGGTATATCTCCACTCACGGTGCTGCCCTCTAAACTGAGATTGACAAATCGCCGTCCCCATAGGAATAGGAGGGGACTAGCCACATGCTTCCAAACTTGGGCGCAGGGGTTGATTATAAGTAACAAAGGGGAGTCGACCATGTTGGGTTGCAAAAGCAAAGGGGGTATTCTCGTTATTCTACCCCGTTATACGACATGCCTAGTCCCCTTCTATTCCCATGTCCATGGACCGTGCAGGGACCGTAGTGGGAGGTGACGCAACTGCGCAATGTAAAATATCCTAGCATGGGGGACTTGAAATAGGTAAGCCTTGAAACAAGTGCGTCTTGAAATAAGCAAGAGTTCACTGTGTATTTGTCTTATCTTTTTGGATCACAAAAGAGGGCAATTTTTTATGTCTTTTTAAGGCGAGAAAATTGATTGTTAGAACTTTTAATCGTATTTTGCGTTGTTTAGCTATACATTTGAATTTTTATTTTCCTATGGCATTTTCCACGTTCAAAAAAGAAACCATTATATCCCTATAAAAAAACAGTTAAATGCGACTTTGTAGACCTTCCAGAAACTAATAATTTTGTAATGTTTATAGCTAAAGCCATAAATATTGGCGGCAGAAGGCTGGCTATCAAACTTGACTTGTTTTTTTTACCATAATCATAAAACAGTGTACAAGAAGTAATTCTGATTGGAAAATTCCTTCGAAAGTTATCATGCCGTCAGACTAGACAGCCAGACAGACATGTTCGTAAAACCCGTTTTTGCTGATTCAAGGGGCCTCAAAACGTCGAGAATTGACGAAAACTGGATAGGTCCAAACTCCAAATTCACATGAATCTAGAAAACCTTCCATATCATAAATGATAAGAATGTAATAAAAAAATTCCTTTATAATAATTGTATTAATTAAATACGAACGTGATTATTAATTTATTAAAATTCTCCTGCAAAGTAGGAATATTTACGCAGCTTGCAGTTTTTGAATCGTCACCAAAGAATACAGGGAATACTGGATTACCGGGTCTATCTCCGTCCCCACTTTGGTGCAATGGAGCATATGCTTACTTCACCTTCCTTTCTTCTTTTTACCCCATACAGCAGCCGATCATCGCACAAGTTTTATCCGCATGTGAGTATTATTCAAGGGTACACATGCATATAACTCTTGGCACTCACATTCAATGTGTTTGTCCTCTTCATACTTACACACCCAAAAGCTTTGCATGAAACTATCGCTCGCACAGATATAAATTTAAATCTGGATAGCATAGCATATACTATATAGGTATACTCCATTTTGGGACAATTTACACGTGAGATTTGAGGACAAGAGTGCATATGGAAGTAAACATGTGTAGTAGACTTATATTCACTATATAGGCTTACAGAGTCTCGATCTCGACTTGGCGAGTGGTGACTCAGCCTGACTCAGACGCGGGTCGCGGGCAAAACCAAGAAACTGTCATTCAGTGCATTTTAGGCACATTTAGTTATGTTCGCTTATCGGATATCTCTGATATTAAATCTGTGTGTGACGTACCTTTTTTTTACAATCTACATTAATTTCGCAAAGAAAAAATATATCATAAGCATAAAAAGTTCAGAGGTAAATCAAGGACTTTAAAAAATAAACAAAATGGAACAAGAAGACAATCGGCCTAAGTGGTTATTGGAATTGGAGAGCCGAAAAAGAAAGGTTAGTCGACAAGTATCAATAAGTATTATTAATTTGGGTTCGATCTTCAATGAGGTTATTCGTATTATTCTTCTTTTCTAACTTTTTAAGTTTTTCATGTAAACAAAATCCGCATTGCAATAAAAATTAAAATTGAATAAAACAATTTTAAAACATCTGGAAAAATTAAGGAATATTTTTAAAAACTTGAGAAATTCAACCATTTCAAATTCCAATGGTATTATTAATAAAAATAGTACATAAATCTTCATAAGAAAATCATCTGAAATGTATATTTTTCATTTCTTCCCTAAACAAATAACCATCTAACAGAGAAAAAAAGATACATATTTGTAGTATTAGTACATGTTTTATTTTGACAATATCTCCAATTGTTAAATACTTTTCAAATTCCTATGATGACCGTCGAATTGTTAAAAAATTAGTCAAAAAGCAGGCGCCATGCGCCTATACAAAAGGGTTTCGTAGCCTATTAAGTCGTTAATAAAGTTCAAATCTTTTTTTTGGTCCTTTTGCTGTGACAAATTTTGGCTCTTATTATATCCTTTTGGTGTGCCCATTGTTGGCGGTTATGCCCCTTTTGGACTTCCAAACTTTGGCGCTTATGGCCTTTTGCTGTGACAAATGTTGGCGCTTTTATATGAATTTTTGGAATTCCAAAATTTGGCGCTTAGGCCTAATAGTGATTTGCCAAATTTTGGCGCTGATGTCCTTTTGCTGTGCCAATTAAATGTTGGCGCTTTATGCCCTTTTGGAATTTCAAACTTTGGCGCTAATTCCTTTTTGGAATTCCAAACTTTGGCGCTGATTTCTTCTTGGTTTGCCAAATGTTAGCGCTTAGGGGTCGTGCATAAATTACGTGACACTTTGGAGAGGGGGGGGGGGGTCTAGCTTAATGTTACATAATGGTGAAAAACTACAGGGAAAAGTCGGAAAAAGCGTTACACAGGGGGGGGGGGTTTGTCGGAAAATTGCGTTACGTAATTTATGCACGACCCCTTATTAGATTTGGGATCGTGCCTAAATTACGTAAGACGTTTTTCTTTTGTTTATATCGTTGTGTCCTTTTCAACTTCACATCAATTTTATTCTCGTCTTTATTTAAACAAAAGAAAAACGTCTTACGTAATTTAGGCACGATCCCTTAGGTATTTTCACTTCAACCACCAGCTAACTTCACTTCGTTGAGTGCTGAGGGGAAAACAATGGACCAAATGCCAATTTTGCCCTATTTTGCTAATATCTTCGTAAAAACTAATTTTTTCTATATTTAAGTGTATTTGAAAAATAGTTTTTATTTTTTAAGAACTTAAATTTTTAAGAAAAAAAATTGAATTTAAATTAACTGAACTTTTTAAGAAAACTTTTTTTTAACTTAAATTTTTAAGAAGTTAAATTTTTATTTTTCAAGGTTTTGTCCATGCCTTTGGTCCACTGTTTCCCCCTCAGCTCTCAACGAAGTGAAGTTAGCTGGTTGTTGAGGTGAAAATACCTAATACCTTTTTGGAATTTCAAACTTTGACCCTTATGCACTGTTGCGGAGCCAAACCTTTGGTTTTAACGGACGTACACCCGACCGAAACTATAAGGGTTTCTGCCCGAGACTACGAAACCCTAAAAATGAATTATTTTAATATAATTCATTAACAGGGATCACAGCGCAAAAGAAGTTAAAAAAGGGGAAATAGGGTTCTTTTCTCACGAAAAAGGGAAAAAATAGGGGAAAGATTAAACATTCATTCTACGTGTCGAAAAGAACAATCTTTTTATAAGCAATGTTATATTTTTAAATATGTTTCAATGGTTTTAAAAATTGTTTTTTCACCCTCTTCTTTCATTTGGTTATTTTTGTCTCTAATGAGCCGAAAAGTGAGGTGGTTTAGAAGTCTGTTTTTTAATTCTGAATCTTTTTCA
This sequence comes from Andricus curvator, assembly GCA_932195095.1. Lineage (NCBI taxonomy): Eukaryota > Metazoa > Arthropoda > Insecta > Hymenoptera > Cynipidae > Andricus > Andricus curvator. The sequence continues at coordinate 26,035 of CAKNYM010041713.1, forward strand.
TGCTCATTTTGCATAAAATTATTCATGATAAAGTAGAATTCTGATCGATCTTAATTTAAAACTACTTATTTCGTTTGAAATCCATTCACAGTGATATAAAAGAGTCCGAGAAGAAATAAAATTAGTTAAATACACAATTTTGATATGTTTAACATCGTTCTCATAAATATTTCTTTCCAAGATTTGTCATTTGTTCCTTACTATAATTAATACTTTCAATGTAAATTTAAAACTACACTCTTCAGTAGAGCGAAGTAAAAATGCTGAAATTAATTGAATCGTTTGAGCTGAGGGATAACAATTTTTGGGTCGACATCCAAAACAAGTGAAGACAAAAAATTTTGAAATCGGTTAATACCTTCTGTTCTCTTTTTTAAATTTACAATTAAAAATTTTTTTAATTCAAACAAAAAATTTTGCCGTATTTAAATTTTTTTGAAAATGTACAAAAACATGCTTTTTTGGATTGATTCGAACCTGTAATTTCTTCAGCTTGAACCAAAGAAACATGTTATTATTTTTTATTCATGGGAAACATTTTTTTCATGGTGTTTATAACGTTCCAAAATCGCAAAAAAAAATGAAATCCCAAAAATCCTAAATCACGACAAAAGATTTTTTTTGAAAAAGCCAAATGATAAAATGTTTCTGTGGTTCAAGCTGAATAAATTTCAGGTTCAACATTTTCAACTTTTTTTAAAATGTGTGCATATGACTCAATCAAAAAAAAAAACATGTTTTTGCACATTTTCAAAAAAATTGTTATTGAGCAAAACATTTATTTCTAAATTTCGTAATTTTTTGTTATTGTTCACTAGTAAAAGCTGTAAATATAACAAATTCGTCATAATTTTTGTACCAATAGGAAATATTTTGAATTTTAAATCGTTAAAATTTACTGATTAAATTTTTTTTTTCACTTTTGTCGAATGCCAACCCACAAGTTTTGTTCCCCCTCAGCTCAAACGAATTGATTTATTTTATTTCAAATTAAAAATTGCTTAAGTTAGAACATTTAACATTGCAGTTGATGAATTTCGAATATTCCATTTATTAATTCGGTATTTAATTTTGTATATTTCAACTAAAAAGTTTTCACCTTCTAATACTTATTTAAAAAGTACTATATATTTTGTAACTGCTGATATTAGATAACTTCTGTCTCCAGTTTTCACATTTTCAACATGCTTTAAAATATTTCAAGCTTCAACTTTTTTGTTTTAAGATTATTTATTTTTAACGGTTTAGCACTTGAAACGTGTACCTTATTTATTCATAAATAATTTATTTAAGTGCTATAATTGCTTTAATTATTATTATTCAATAATGGGTACACTTACTAATTTCAGAGAATTTTCCGCGTAATTCAAATATTGTATTTTCAAATATCGTATATTTAAAGAGAAAAGGGGGAAAAGGGGAAGTTTTTTTAGAATAGGGGAAAAAGGGAAATTTCGAGACAAATGGGAAACTATGAAAAATAGGAGAATACATTAATTTAGTTGGAAATCTTTGAAATTTTAGAATATTCGAATATATTTAAATACTAAATTTTAGGGTAACAAATTTTCAAACCTTATTTTTTTCACTAAATGGGCTTTTAACGTTATTGAAAATAAATTATATGAGATAGAATTTCTAGAATAATTTTCGTTGATGCTGATATATGAAAAAATAATTTCTTAATGAATAACTCTGACATGAGCTCTAAAAAAGAGCTTACTCCGCAAAAATAAACTAGCTGTGAATTCGATCTCGAGTGTTTCGACTTTGTGTGTATTTATAATTATATGGTGCTCATTTCACGAGCACTTTGCTTTCCCTTAGCAAATGTATTTGCTTCCTCATAGAGGAAGCATTAGTTATTTTTTTCAATAATAGACAAACCAAAGTCTTCATTTTGCTCAATTTAAAAATAGAAATTTACAAAAAATACAAAATTACAAAATACTACAAAAAAATTTAAATACAAAGACAAATCAGACAAATCAAATTTTGTATTCTAAATGATAATTTTTCGAGCTGGAAAAGGGAAGGGAAAAGTTCTGTCGCACCCTATCCCTTTCCCAGCTTTATGAGTTCTTTACAAAAATTGTCAGAATTACTCTATTTGAAAATTTATGATCAAAAAGTATTTTCTATTCATGCGTCAACTTTGAATTATGTCGATGAAAAAAGTTTTTCTGTTTGAAAGAGATGATTCAAATATTATAAATGAGCATAACTTCCTTAATCTTCAATAAAGTGTATTAATATTATAGATCAATCGATTTGCCTCGAATCAAGCAATCTTTTCCGTTCTTGTATCAATTTTGAATTATGTTAGTGAAACAATTTTTACTATAAAAAATCGTGTTTTCAAATATTATGCATTATACCATAGCTTCCTTACTCTTCAATAAAATGTATTAATATTATAGGTCAATCGATTCGACTCGAAGCAACACATCTTTTCTGTTCTTGCATCAACTTTGAATTATGTTAATGAAAAAAGGTTTACTATAAAAAAACGATTTTCAAAATATATAAATTACCATAACTTGCCTACTCTTTAATAAAATGTATTAATATTATAGGTCAATCGATTCGTCTCGAACCAAGGAATCTTTTACATTCTTGCATCAACTTTGAATTATGCTAATGAAAAAAGTTTTACTATAAAAACCCGATTTTTAAAATATTATTGAGTGCTAAAAAAAATACAATAAATATTTTTAGAAATCCTTCGGTTAGTTTCAAGATATTAATGAGGAAAATAATCCCTCCAAATTTCATCACTTTATCTGCAACCGTTTTCTAGTTATCGTGTTCACAAAAAAGCGTGACATCCACACACACACATATACATCCGGACAATTGCTTAGAACATTGTATTAGACATTTTTAAATTGAGGAAGGTTTAATTAAATGAATTAAAATTTGTTGGAAAATGTTACCATTGCAAAGCTTCCTCTATGAGGAAGCAAAAATGGCAAAATTCATTTAAAATGTAACACAAATTGCTAATAACAAATCAGATTTAAATTTATAAAAGTACAGAAACAAGATCATTTTTTTTTATCGAAGAGTTTTCAGTAACAAATTCGACATTATGAATTACCAAAGTTGAAATAAATAACTTAATACAAGTATTGTTTTGTGAATTATAATCATATTATCAACACTTCACAATTCATAGTCGTAGATTGCATTAATTTTCTCTCATTTTTAAGCACCTACATGTACTAAAATTTATTTTATATTAATTTCTTTTTAGCCACGTCTTGCACATGAAGCCGGTGCAGGTGCCCCTTGTCTTATTTGTATTTCAGCATGTCCTGGATTAGATCTTCATTTCTGGCGTAAAATTTGCAAAAATTGCAAGTGTGGTCGTGACGATCATGACTTTGAAGATGAAGAATTTCCGCAATTCGATCTCCTCTTCGGCCCATCCGGGAAACTCAAGAAACGTTCAGTTTGTAAGTCCTCTAACTTTGAAATATTTATCTTTCTATTTTTATTATTTTTAATTTTTTAATATAACGGGAAATTTCTGTATAAATTTCCCAATAAAAATCAATTCAGAATTTTCGAAAATGTCTCCATGCTGATATGAAAAATAATATAAAAAAGTTAATTTCATAATAAATAAAAAAAAACGAATGTAAGGAAAAAAATAATTAAAGAATACAAAATAAAGGATTATAATTGAAAAAAGTAATGAAAAATACTAAAATTCTAAACAAAAAATATTTTTTAGTCCTTCGAATTAAAAAGCAGAATCATGACGAAACTCCATTTGAATGGGTTCCACCCGACACATCCAAAGAGCTTGCTGCTGATTACATGAAGGCTCTTCCTTCTGAAAAATTACCGATTAAAGGATCAGCTGGAGCCGTTTTTAGGAGACAGCAACTTCAAAAACAATTACCATTGCACGATATTGACCACCAAGCTTGTGATGCCCTTTCTGAGGAAGAGCAAAAACAATTTGAAGAGTATTTGGAGAATTTAAAGAATTACGTGGGCCAAGGAAAAGTTACAAAGGTGTGTTTGTATTTTTTAATTCAAATATGAGAAAACTCTTGAAGTTCTGAAATGTGGCGCCTTCCATAAATAACGTTACGATGTAAGAGGCAGGGGGTTCACCAAAACGTGACACTAATGCCCTAATAGCACGGAACGTTCCAGGAATGTTCCCGGAACGTGTAAAATGTTCTCCCCTTGGGAACGTTCCACTGGGACCTGAGGGGGACCTTCTATTATTGTTATTTTTAACGACAATTATCTCGTAAACCGTAAGTGATAGGTAAGAATGGATGTCATTTTTGAGTTTTGTGTACCGCATATACTACACTATAATATGATATCCGTGTCATAAACTGACATCGATTTTGACCTATTACGTACGGTTTACGCCATATTTATTGATAATAATAAAAATAACGTTAATTTATGTTTGGAACGTTCCCAAGCGGCAGACATTTTACACGTTCCGTGCTATTAAGGTTGTATCAGAATAAGGAAAAACTCGGAAAATGCGTGACAATGGGGGGCCCGGCCCCCCCCAAAAATGTCGGGAAATTTCGTGACTCCATTTATGGACATCGTATATCCTGTAAATTAATGTGTGCACATTTTTACACCAATATTTTTACAGCTCAGGGGGCATCCCTAAATTACGTAACAGCCTTTGGGGGGGGGGGGGGGCGACATTTTTACGTAAGACTTTCAACTAATGAACTTCATGCGAAATTTATGTACCTACAGTTATAGCATAAACGCAAAAGTTTAATAATTAAAATAAAATTATTCTAAGAAAGTTAAAAAAACACTTTGTTACAGTAGCTACCCGTGGCTTTTTATTGTAATTATGATAAATAACAGTTTATTCAAAAACAAAGTTGACAAGGTAGTTCTATTCGTACATTTAGGCTACATTTCAGATATCATAAATATTTTAACTTAAAGCAAAAACTGTGATTTAAACCCGTAATGAACTAAACATTGTTTGGCAATTTGAATATGAACAAGGTTCTTAATGCACCTGCAGTTTTGGCAAGACTAACCTGAAAAAATAGATTTCAAATTTTCCTTTTATTTCACTAGTGCAGTTCATTGTTACAAAAAAGAGAGGACCTTAAAATAATCGAGCCTAAATGTTACTTTTAGGTGTTTATTTTTAAGAATTTGGAAAATCTTCATAATCTAATACTTCTGTATGCACTGAGAGGTCTAGAGGGTAACTTTGACTTAAATGGTCGAGAATGAAGATTTTTCGTATTTTCATCTTAGTATTTGCTCTACGTCCCCTTCGAATATTTTTTACATTCATTTTTAATTTTAAAAGATCTAAGTATAAGTTTTTGATACTTTGTTGCCTTTGTGATTCGACAGTCGCCATTTGCTGAATTTTTTCTGACAAAGCGCAACACTTGTAGTGTAATATAGAGCACACTCCACGTCACAAATTGACCTTGTGCAAAGTTTCAAAAAGTTCACCATAGCCCCCCCCTCCCCCCAAATTAAAACCTATTTGATCCATAAATACCCATAATATGGTTGACGGTACTCTAATACACTGATATATTCTCCGCTCTTCTTCTCCTTCCTCTTGCTTGTGGCTTCTTATAGTGCCGAACCGTAAACTGCGCAACTTCGCTGATCTTACAAGCGCCTCTCTCTCGCCCCTTGGGCCACCTCATCCGGTATATCAGTTTCCGGTAAATCGAAGTCCCAGTCTATGTGTAATATTACAATTTTTATTAAAATATAAGATAAACGATGGCAAAATAAAAAATTATTTCCTTTGTCGCCCCCCAGTTGACAGTCAATTCGACCGCCCCGAAAATAGTTGCTCCTCGGCCCTGCAAACTATAGAAAAACGCAAAATATAGCCCCAAAATGGAATGAGTTATACCAGTCCTTTGGAGAATATATTCTAGTCTACTTCCTTTGAACAGCTATTTATTAAGTTGATGTTGACTTATTTGCTTCGAAGTGACCGATTTATCAACAGCCGGAATTCACGCATAATAAAAAATACACTACATTTTATCTTCGTTTATATTGGTTTAAGTGAAAGTATTGTCATTTTTACTTTGGAAGCATACGTAGATGGAACATGTGTATCTGGTTATCCAAGATTTGAGGTTTTATTAATTAAAAACTCAACAGAATTGCCGGAAAGTCATCAGAATGTAAATTTCGGTCGCAAAACAAAAAAAAAATTTCGGGGAAACTGTTTCAACGAGTTTTCAGCTACGCCCTAATAGCACGGAACGTTCCGCGGGCACCTTCGGAGCGTTCCAGGCACCTTCCATGAAATTGTCAAATCTCCGCCCCTTCGCAACGTTCTAGGAACGTCCCATTGGGACGTACAGTTATTTTTATTTTTAACAAAAAAATATCTCGTAAACCGTAAGAGATAGGTAAAAATGGATGTCCTTTTTGAGTTTAGAGTCCCAGTGGGACCTTCCTGGAACGTTACACTGGAATTTCCGAAGGGGCGGACATTTGATACTTTCATGGAACGTTCCGTGCTATTGGGGCGTATATACTTGTTAAATTAAAAACGTCCATTATAGAATCATAGTTTCTAAGATAAGCTTTTGAAAGTTTTTGGTGAAAATATTCATTATATTCATCTTATTTATAATCTTTATAATAAACTTTCCTTTAGTTGGTCACTTTTATGTAAGGAACAGAGAGAAGTGAATTTTTTTGAGTATTTAGACTAACTTAATAAATGTTTACCGTACGTATGTTTTTCGATATAATGTTAATAACAAAAAAATCGTAGTCAGTTCAAGGAAGATTTAAAAATCATTTCACTGCGTTTGAAGAAAATCCCAATATAGATAATCTACTTGATTAATAATCATCTAGATCTGAACATGATTTAAACTAAAGGATTTCGAATTTGCGGAGCAATACAAAATATATAAAAAGGTATTCCATAAAGTTATTTTGCAATAATAAAAATATTTTTAATTTCAGGTGACAGGAGCGCGTCCATTCAGTCGCACTTTAATGACTCCCGCAAATGCGACTGATGTCCAACGTAGTCCACAACACAAACCAGGAGCAAGTGTTGGGCAAGGTTTAAATCTTCGAACTCCGAGTAGTTTCATGTCCAAAAATCACCCTCTTCCTACAAGTCATCTACCGCTTTCAATAACAGAGCCTCCGTCATTTCCTTCAATTCAGATTCCGCCACTTCCTTCATCTGAACTGCCATCACTACCTTTATCTTTACCTCCACTTTGTGCATCACAACCTTCAAATATTCAGAGTAATGCTATACCTAGGAATCTAGAATCCCTACGGGTTCAAAGCCTAGGAAGCACAGTGGAAAATTCGCCTCAACGTCGTTATCATCGAGCCCTGGTTAACACTCTCAACGATGGAAATTTTGCAAAATCTGGGCCAGCAGACGCTTTACATACTCCCCAAACAAGTGGTCCCTTCACGCAACTTCTAAGACAACACGCCAAGGCCTTAGAATCCAATTTCTTAAATCCGTCAAATCAACCTGCAGGAGATCCCACATCACAAAATATTGATCCCAGTCAGCAAAGTTTTTCTCTACCAGAATATCAAGAGAAAAATGATAACTCCGGAATTGTGGCTCATCTCGAAGGAACCGGTAGGATTGACTCTCGTTTGGAAGAATCGAGAGGACTTCCCGACGATATTGCTGAAAGAATACTATCTGAAGCACTTCTGCCTCCTAGTGCGATACATGTTAATGATATAGTTGCGAGTACTTTAGATGAAAGAGGACTAACGTTTATAAGAGATAAATTGAATTCAAAATACAGTAATAAGGTGGATGTCGGGTATAGAGGTCCGTTTGAGTCGAGAGAGCTAGAAGGACATCGAAGACCAGAAATTGTAAATAAGGAAGTTGAAAGATTGAGCAGTACTTTGCAAAATAAATTTTCACCATGTGAAAGTCAAACGATGCATAGTCAGAATCCTCAGCTGACAGAGGCTTTGAGTCACGAAAACTTTCCAGGTAAGGTTCTAAAAAATAGAAATTACAGAAAAATTTGGTTTCAAAAGATGTAGAAATTAAATAGTCAGGTGATTAAATATTTCAGTAAAGGGTTTTTCATTTCTTTCTCAGGGTGGCTGCAATACTTCATTTTAAGAATTCCATGACATCCTGAAATATCCTGACTTGCAAGTTTTTTTCTTCAAAATCCCCGACTTTTACCTCACTTTCCCTTATCAACAAAATTCCCTGACATTTCCAGGTTTTCACTGACCTGCGGCCACCCTGTTTTTTACCGCAATTTTTTCTAATTATAAAATGAAAAACAAAATAATCCCATCAGTTTCTAATGCTCCAACTTGAAAAAATGTGAGTTAATTTTTTCCGATTTTGAAGGCGTTAAAATAAAAAACTTTCAACTTAATCTTTTAAAGCTTGAATTTTTTCAATTGCCACGAAAAAATGGTTGCGAACCGGAAAATGGCCAGGAATTTTTTTCTTAGATTTTAGTGACCACGAGTAAATGAATATTATATACTTTGGCCATCAATGTAAAAATTAAAATGCGACAAGTTCAAATTTAATAAATACCGAAATTTCTTTGTACATAACAATCTCTTCTAGGTTTTGATCCTGTGCAGGCTGTATTACACGAATCGTCAACAAATTCTCATCGATGCTTCAGCGCTAATCAAAAGTTGCAAACAGCATCTGTGTCGCATCCCGACCGAAATTTGAATTCATCTCTAACATATTCTCCTTATGCTGAAAATATTGAGCCTTTACAAGCAGAGTTAGGTAACTACGGTTCGGTCGCTGCAAATGTGATAAATTCAGAACTTCTGCACAATCCTATTTTCCCTGAAGAAGCTATCGTTGAAACTCCAAAAAACACAGATGTTGATCGATTAGCAAAGGGCGTGGAAAACTTTAGCATTACGCCAACGAAGCAAAAATGTCACGAATGTCAAGAGCAGATCAACGTTGGAGAAGTTGTCGTTACTGCAGAAAAAGCGAAAAACGAAGTGTGGCATCCTGGTTGCTTTGTCTGCTCGGTCTGCAATGAACTGCTCGCTGATTTAGTCTACTTTTTCTACAAAGACAAACTTTACTGTGGCAGGGATCTTGCGACTCATTTGGACGTTCAGAGATGTTTCGCCTGTGATGAGGTAAATATAATTTTAAACCCTTTTTTATATTCGTTGAAATCTTGGAACCTTTGATATTATTGACAATATAGAAATTATAATCATTTGGTCCAGCTCTTAAATATCACAACTCAAATGTGAAAGACTATGCTTCAAATAATATGAAAAAACAGAGAAATACAATTATTTTAAAGAAACGATAGAAAAAGAAATATATAAACAGTTTTCTCTCAACTATCTTACTGAAAAAATATTTACAAAATTATTGTTATGAGCTCAAACCAATTTTTTTCGGATAGTGCATATGTATGTAGAACATTTTAAACTAATAAACTCCTCATAAACTCCATTGCAGAAAAATAGGGCAAATAGAAATTATCTTCATAGAAATAGGTAAGTTTTGAGGCGATATTCACCACGTCGAATTTCTGTTTTTCTTACACGAGAGATTATTATCACCGGCGACAAACGCGATAAAAAATTCGAAAAAAATGAAATCATCGAATTTTTATGAGCACATATAGCATAATACTATTTTCATCAATGTCAATGTATCCTCCAAAATTTACATCGATTTCTCTTGCACATTGTGTTTGACTTTCTAAATTCACGTTTTATTAATTAACAGTAGAATTAAATATAAATATCCAAACAAGGAATAGGTACAGGATGTCTAAACATTACGTGCTCGGAGCAGTTAGTAAATTTGAGTATTTTCAGTGATAATTTTTAGACGGCTGCGCCGCCGCCGACCATCTTGCTGTAATGCCGCTCCGCCGCTGATTCGAATTCGGCGCGCCGGCGTGATCTAAGGCACGAAGTTGTTAATGTCTAAATTGAACCGAATCGACTTAGGAACATAATTTAAGATTTCAAGAGTTCAATTTGGAAATACACTGAGTTCATTTCAAAATGAACTCGGAAATCCAAAAAGATTACAATTGAATAATATCCAAATTGAACCGAATAGATTTTCTATTTGGAATGTTTTTTAATGCAGCAACCGAATTGAAACTTACAGAACCGATCTGATACTAATAGAATATCAATTTGATACAAATGGTCCTTCAATGTATAGTATTTGTAAAGAAAAGTATAACGTCTTTTTAATCAAAATAGTGGATTTTGAGATAATTACCTTATTTCGGAAATCGATCGATTGATTAGTCTGTCGGCGGAACCCTCTAATAATTTTACAAGATTGTATTTTCTTACATCAGCGACAGAAAATCAGGGGACAGGTATTTTACTGCTGAAAACTTAGCTCAGGTTAGTATCATTAAAATTTAAAAATATTAATACATTACTTAATGTTTAAAAAAATTATATTCTCAATCAAAACTTCCCATTGGCCGGCGGACGTATTACGAAGTCGCCATTTTAATGTATTTTATTATCTTTCCGGTCATTGTTGTTAAAACATAATTTGTGCTCAGTTTTAAGTTTGTTATGCTTAAAAATATTCTGAAAGTAAAAATTATATATTTTTTAACCTCATATAAAACGCCATGGGACAGAAAAGTTGAAACTGTCATGAAAATGCCCAATCTTTTAATTTTGCTGTGGTACATTTATTATAACATCTGTTAAAACATAGTGACAAGTCTTTGATATGTCGAAATTTTTATATTGTTCAACTTTAAAAAGTAAAAAAAAACATTGAATTAATTATTAATGAATCTATTAAATTAATTTATAATTAATAATAATTAATTATTCTATTAAAAAATAAAATTAACAAATTAGTAATTAATCAATCTTGGTATAGAATAATTTGCATTTTAAAACTATTTAAATTTTTTTTTCGGATTTGGGACCACTGTGGGCCGGCCGTACGACAACCGTACACTACAGCCGTACAATCTGTTTTTCGTACTTTTTCTCGACCATTTGTTTTGGAAAAAATCAATATTATTATTAATATTAGTATTATAATTATACCATTAAGCCAAATCCCTTTCTGTGTAAGCGTTAACTCGTTCGGTTCTGGCCTCGTTACACTGCCGAGGATTAAGGAATTTATATGGTAAGGGTAAGTAAAGAATGTGTAGGAGGGGGATAGATTTAAGATCAATCTAGACGTCGCATGATGCTTATTCAAACGTCATACTCCTACCACAATACCGTTCCGATTCGGTTCACTGATCAATCTCTCTAGAAATCGCCCCAGGTGGAGAGCTTCAAAAAGCCTTCGTACATCACGGTTCACACATAAACACACATATTTTGCTTCCTTTAAATCTATACATCTTTTCATGAAAGCTCTTGTATTTCTATGGCTCCTTATATCTGTTCGCTTTAGAGTATCACTCATATATATTCCCACCATTCTACATCTGGAGCACACTACCACTCACTTCACCCAAATACACTTCTTCAGTTAAACGTCCTTTTTGAAATTTATAAAATAAAATTTAAAAACTTCCTTGAAATTTAATTGAGCCATTTCCGAGAAATACATGGGGTAACGTTTTTTTTTGCTTCGACCATTTCTACTAATTTTTAATATAACTATGGGGACGGCGATTTGTCAAGCTCAGCTTAGAGGGCAGCACCGTAAGTGGAGATATACCTTGTACACAAGAACAAGGCATTATCTACTTTGATAATTGGAAAGTAGGAAGGATTTGGAAAGCGATTTGCTCCTTTATTTGTACACCCAAATGCCACATACACACCTGGCAATTCGAAAATAGTGCTTGAAGCAATCACCTTAACGCTGCGTTATGAAGGACTGATATAATTCGAATAGCAGACGTTACTACCGTTGGAACCCTCGTCTTGTGTATCTCCGCGCGCACTAGCGACCGCAAGTGTCAGTCACCGTCCCCATAGTGGCTTCTTTTTATGTTTTGGATAGTTAATCTAATTTGAATATCAACATGTTTCCGCATCATACAGGTCCATCTTTTTTCCAAAAATGACCACACGAGACAAACTTATGATCGCTTTTTTTATACTTTCTTCTCCATATTTATCTATAATTAGTTCCGAAAAAATATGACAATTTTCTTACAGACTATTCTTTTTAAATTCTGCGTAATTTAAAAGGTAATTTGATGAGGGAATCGGCCCGATTCCAAAACGCTATTGTATAATTCCAACTTGTGGTTTCCCAGACCTTCAAATTAAGAATATTTTACACCCCGAAGTTCTTTTTATACTTACATGTTTACCAATATTATCAGAGAGAAACAGTATATGTCAAATGTTTCTCATAAATTTTCTCCTTAGTATTTCAAAAATTTTTAAACCTTTTTTCGCCACCGATCATTATCTTTTTATGTTTTTTTTCTACAGTTCGGGTACCTATACATACCTACATACAAAACCTTGTGCTCTTTCTTTCGCATTTAATCACAGCTTCTTTGCTATCAAATTAGAACTCTCTGAAATAGAATACAAATTGGAAATATAGTAGAGCAAACGCAAAGAAACTTATAACTTTCGCAATTTTCCAATAAATTCAATTCTTCAAATGACAATGGATTTTTTTCGTTCATCTTCTTTCTAAGAGCCTTTATAAAAACACTTATGTTGAAATTGAAAAGCTTTAAAGACTCCCAAAATTCTAATGAAAATTCAAACTTTAATTTATTAACATTAATGTTCTTAATTTCAGTTGATATTTACGTCAATGTACACCGTCGCAGAAGGTCACTGTTACCACGTGAAACATTTTTGTTGTTGGGATTGTGACAAACCTTTGGCTGGACAGCAGTACACTTCAGAAAACGATCGTCCTTTGTGTCTTCCATGCTACCAAAAAACATACGCTAAAACTTGCAGCGCATGCAATAAAGCAATCGCAGCCGATCAACAAGGCGTGGCCATTAAAAACTTGGACTTTCACGTCGACGAAAAATGTTTCTGTTGCTTCACTTGCAAAAAAAGTTTACTTAACGGCAAGGTTGGAGTAAAAGAGAATAGAGCGTTTTGCAGCAAAGAATGCATCGCGGAATTCCAGAGCCAGCAATCTTAACATGTCAATTATAACTTACATGTAACATATTATTAAATTATAAAAAAAGAATTTTACTTCAATTGTAACATCTAAAATGCTTAAATATAATTTTTTAGTACCAATTTATTTATATAATCTCTATTCAGTTATTTCGAAAAACATAAGATTCTTTATGAAATAAAGTATGGATTTTATACCGCAACATTTTAATAACTCTTACCAGAAATTTTGTATCGATAAGTTATCAGTGACAAAAATTGAGTCAACGATAAATAAAGTGCAAAAGGTCAGAAGACTATCTAATCAGCAAAATAGAATGTAAAAAGGATGAGGCAACTTATGTTTGTTGAAAGTCAACGATAAAGTTGATGACGAGACTCTCATTATATTTATTTATTTTGTAATAAATGATCATATGGACATAAACTTATATGTATTCCTGAATTTTCAACAATCATAATGGAATTATTATGCAGTTGTACACTTTCCTTTAGAGACATATACGTGACTGGTTACTTGGCTAAATTAAAATTTAAGAATTTAATAATTATACGATACTTCGTAAGTGGACAGAAAGAATTAACACCTGGAAAATTAATAATAGGAGACCCTCCCCTTAGACTACGCATGTTTGCACTTATATACACTAAATTGTATTTCTTTGCACGTACATATCTTGTGCTTGGTTCCACGTATAAATTCAATCAAGCCATTAAATACTTTTTCCCAAATACGCGAGTGCGTAGCGGTCTTTAAAAATGAAATTAATAATTTTTGATATACATTATGCACTGTTTTCAGGCAAGTTGTCAACTTTCAGTTCACTTCCTTTTCGTCAAAATTGATGCCCGTGGAGGGCGAGTGCCGAAACACAGAGAACAAGCTTGACCCGTGAAAGCAACAAATCAATGACTTACTGTATCAGTCGTTTCAGCTTAGCGATTCAGGGTCTCCTCGAGCGAATTTATTTTCATTCAGAGTCACTCTCGGCCTGTGATTTCTTACGAGACTCGCGATTCCGTGTAGTGCCAGGAGTGTTCTGAGTTCTTCTTGCACGGGTTACACGACCTACAAATTATAATCAAATATTATTTACATTGATTTTATGTTTTCATGAAAAAATCTCCCAATTCTACTTTGTCTAAACAACAAAGACGAAATTGAATGATTATCATTTCAGTTACAGAACCGAAATGAAACCAGAAAACAAGTAGGAAATAATACAAGCACGACTCCGAAGTGCTCGGGCGTTTGAAAATAGTAACCAAAAAGTAACAGAACTTGAAAAAAAGAAAGTACAAGTACACCAAACTGTGTTACGAAAACGTGCCAACTTTTTATCCGACACTTCGAACTGACTAGCTTACTATAACAAGATATTAATGCCTTATTATTATATCGTGGTGTCCACTAAAATCTAAGAACAAAATTCCCGGTGATTTATCCATAAGAAATAATTTTTTCTGGTCATTGTACTTTTTGTACAAAATTGTACAAAAATTGTAATTTTAAGTATTCCCAACTAAACTACAAATTAATGTATTATAAGTGGAACTTTTCTTAATTCGAAGCATTCAAAATAAAAAATGAAGACAGTAAAAGTTCAGCAAATTTAAATGTTAACCTTCAATAAATAGTCCAGTCAACGGGGAATCCGACATAGAAGAATTTTTGTACACAGACGCTGGGTATAGCTTTGTAAACGCAATGTAAGAGACCAGGATGGTCGTTTCAATCAAAGAAAAAAATTCCCGGTTTTTCCCCCGGTTCGCAAACATTTTTAAAGGTCAATGAAATTAAAAAATTCAAACTCTAAAGCTAAAAATTGTTCCATTTGAAGTAATAAAAACTGAGCTGCAAATTAAAGCACCCAAAGTGGAACTCTTGAATTTTAAACTTTTAAAATTGAAGTTTAAAAATTTTTTAATTAAGATAATTTGTACTCAAATGCTCAATAATTTACACGTATAAAATGGAAGCTACTAACACTTTTCAACTGAACAATTTAAAATTAAATGTAGTTAAACTGCCAAATTAAAATTTTAAACTTTCATAAATTGTAGAGTTTAGAGATGCAGATTCAGTTCCAAAAATATAAATGCACGTTATCATTTTCAATGCTCTAAATTGAAGAATCAATCATTGAATTTGAAAATTTTCAAAATTATATCATTTTAAGCATTTTTAAGCTAGAAATATTAAAAATTGAATAGTTACATATATCTTAAAAAATCTACATGTTGTTTTACATTTTAAATTATTTTTGAAATTTTCTCAGAACTTCTGAACGTCTTTTAAAATGATTTGAATTTTTCCTCAAATTTTTTTTAAATCCTGCCAAATAAAAAAAAAATCCTTAAAATCTTCCACATTCATTTTTGACAATTTTGTAAATCTTTCTAAATGTTTTAAATATTCTCTTGAAATTAATTTTTTTAAATAAAAAATCATTTTCTTTTTTCGTATGAATCTTAAGGAAATGTTTTTTATTCTTTTAAAGCGAGGGGCGTCTCACTCAAAAAATCACGGGTTATTCCGTCAGAAATCAGATGGCAATCTGTAAGAATTCCGGTAAGGCAATGTATGCCGTAAAAATCGAAGTAGGAAATCATCAGTGAAGGCACGAATTCGTCAAATCGTTTGAAAACGGAAAATTCGTACGAGTCCGATGGTTTTTTAATGAAATCGTTAAGTATTCGTAGCAGTCCGTAAGGACTTCGAGTGGAACCGCAGGGAATCATTGGGATTCATGCTTGAATTCGCAGGGAATTCGAGCGGAGTCCCCGGAACGACCGCGCGATCGGACAAATCTCGGACCTGCGCAGTATGCATGGTTATCAAATTTGATAATTGGCTTGATAAAATTAAATATTTAGAAGGCCTAAATCAAAATAATCTTGGTAAAAATAATATAAAATATATTATTCTTAATCAATTTGAGGAAAAAGTTACTCTTGTAGAAGGGTCAAAAACGGAAAATAAGTTTCTTATCATTTAAATTTGATATATTTCAAATTATTATTATCAATTTTATTAAATATAAATTTTTTATCAGATGTTCGCCACACAATAAAAGCTTTGCTGTTTTTTCCCCGCCGGTGTTGATGTTCATTTTAATACCGATAGATAATAAATTAGGGACTACTTGAGTATAAAGTTTTGTGATCCAGAATTTGTCACGTGTTTTTTAGCGAAGGCAAGTACTTTTAAAGCAGTAATTGATGACTTTAATATGAGATATATAAACGAGTGTAAAATCGCACTATATTAATACTGCTTTTCACGGTTTTTCAAGATAAATTTTCAGAAATTGATGTGTTATTTTAATTGGGGAGCGTTCACATATTACGTAACGTTATTTTCGACCTTTCTTCAACTCCCCCTTCCCCGTGTAAGAGACCGTAACATTTCCTTCAGAACCCCCCCCCCTCCCCCACACTTCCGTAACATTTTTTGTATTATGTTAAAAACATAATAGAGGTTTTCTAAATATAAAAAAGGTTTTTTAAGATGAAGTGTTGTATAGAAATAAATAAAACAACATTTTGATGTAACACTGAATGCTTAAAAATTTTTTTTTTTAGTCACAAATATTGAAATTACAACAAAATACGTATTATCAGTTTGTTTTTAAAATTATATAAATATAAATTTTATAAGATTCTTGAAAAAATAAAAAAATATTTTTGAATATTTCAGATGTGTTTAAAAAGAATCTAGAAGATTAAAAAAAAATTATTTTACAGGATTTTAAAAAATATTAGGAAAAATTCGAGACTTTTTAAAACATATTCAGGACTTTTAGAAGTTTGGAAGAAATGAAAAGTCCTTTAAAGTTCATTTTTCAAAATAAAAAATCCTGAAAAATTTTCCCATAAATCCCTAATATTTTTAAATTATTCAAATTTTTCGTGATTTTTTTTTTTAATTCTGCAAAATTTTAAAAATTGTCTTAAAATCTTTCAGATTCTTCTTTGAACATTTTAGAAATCTTTTAAAATGTCTTGAAATCTTTTTAAATGTTCGCGTAAATTAATTTTTCATATTGAAAAATGATTTTAATTTTTCCTAGGAACCTAAAGAATTTTTTTTTATTTTCTTGAAACCTTACAAAATTCCTAAAATATCTTATAAATTTCTATTATTTTTGAATCGTGCCAAAACTTCTAAGTATCTCTTACACTTACTCAAATTTGTTCTAAAATTATGTATTGTGGCAAAATTTTGCTTTTAAATGTTTTATTCATTATTATTTTTCATTAGGAAAAAAATCATTTGAAATTTTCTCATGCATCTTAAGAACGAGCTTAAGAATATTTTTTTCATTCTCTTGACGCCCTGTATAATTGAGTTTACCTAAAATTTTTTTAAATCCTGAGAAATTAATAGAATTGTCTTAAAGTCTTCGATATTCTTTCTCCTCACACATTTTGCAAAATTCAAAACTTAAAATTATTCTTTTACAATTAAACCTAAACCATTTAAAATTTTCCCAGAAACATTTACAACAATTTAATCTCAAAATCTTTCAAAATTATTAAATAGATTCTAAACTTTTTTTGAATCCTTCAAAATAAGTTTTTCTTATCTCTTTGAAAATGTAAAAAAGTTGAGAAATTATAGTGTGGTAGCCTCGGTTGTAGCAAAATGTTAAGAACAGAATTATTTCCCAATATATGTTCAAGGTATTTTACTATTAAATATTAATAAAACAATTTGCAGTTATACATTAATAAATCAATTAAATTGATCAATTAATTTTCACACGTTAAAAATTAAGGACAAAATCAACATAATTTTCTTTTACTCCAGAATTAATCAAATTGTAATAGTTCATTATTATATTAATTACTAAATTCAGAAATCATTAGAAAAAAAGGAAATATTTAAGCAGTGAGTGCGTCACTCGTACGTTATACGCATTGTACGACTCCGCGCTTCGCAGTCACTGCTTGGATTCGTTCGGATTCGTCAAACTTTGTGGGACTCTGTACGAATTCGTAGGTCCAACGCTCCGCAACGCTGTGACTGTAGAGCGTTCGGAGCTCCCGGATTCCGAAAAAAAGGATTCCGGTTCGTCAATATCAGAATTCATCAAAATCGTTAGGATTCGTAGGAATTCGTTTACTTTGTTCGAACGATTTCATTTGAATCCTGAGTGAGACACCCCTCTTTTTAAGGCCTTTCACAATTCTTAAAAAGTTTCTAAATTGTTTGTTCGAAATCTGCAAAAATCTATATTTTATTTTAAATTAGGCCGTGGGCTATTTGTACCGAAAATTCGGTACGAATAGCCGGATTTTTTGACTCACGTAGACACTTCGTTTAAATTATTTGAAAGCATTTCAAATTTTTAAATAATTTTTAATTTTTCAAAAATTCTAAAAATCTTCAACTTACTCGAATTTTTTCTAAGAATAATAGGTGTTCAATTGTTATTTATGCATCAAAATTCAGCAATTAGATTTACAAATTACGTTTTTTTAAATAGAACAATTAAAAATGTAACGTTCAAAGTTTAGTTTTTTTGTTTTTAGTAATGAATATTTGATTTATAATTACTGATTTTAAACGAACAGCCAGATATTTCTAAATAGTAAGTAGTTATTCTTTTTCTTAATTAAAAAATTTCAAATTGAATGGTTTAAAAATGGAACATTGTAGACTGAAACAACATTTGAAATTTAATAAAATCCTTTAATTATGAATATATTAGTTTGAAGTTATTTTAAAATTGAAAATAGTTTATAAAGTTTCAAACGGGCGTTTACATTTGTTCAACTAATAAGACTTTCCAATTGAAACAGTTTAATTTTTAACGCTAAATTCTGAAAATTCTAAAATTGTGAACTGATTCCAAATCGTCTTGTAAAATCAATTATTATTCACTTTTTAATCCTGAACGTACAGTTAAACTTTAAAAATCATTAATTAATTTATATTCACAGTTGATCAGCTACAAATATTATTAGACCAAAATCTTCGATTCCAAACGCTTCTAATTTTTAATTGTTCAAGTCTTTAAAACTGCATTTTAAAATTCTTTTAATAAAAATGTACACTTAAAAGTTAAAATCTAAAATGGAAAATTTTTAAATAAAGATTTTCGAATTAAGCATTCTAAACTGAATGATATTAAAATTGAAAAAGATAATAATTTAACAAATTATTTAAAAAACGGGTGAAATCAAATTTGGACAGTTTTTTTAAAAAACGTTTAAACTTCCCGTTCAAAAAACAAATTCACTGTCATTTCCGGGTCTCATAAAATCCCCGGTTTTCCGGTCCAGCGGCCACCCTGAAGATACCTATCTATACGTATACACGAATGCGGTCGCCATGTTGGGAAATGTTGAACAAGAACTGGTGTTTGAAAATAATTCGACAACGGTTGGTTCTAATGGCAATAATGTTGGCGGGGGTGAGAATGGCTACCTCGGTCCATGTCTATGATCCTGGGCCCTTCGAAATTATTTCGGAACACTTTCTCCAACAATATGGTCCTGGTTCCAACGCTCTTAAATTATTATTTTTGATGTTAAGGTTCTTGACCAGGTAATTACGTTAATAATTCTGATGTTAATTTTTTTGTCTACTCTTATATTAAATTAAATTGAATAATTGGGCTCTTAAATTATGTTTATAAAGCTATACACGACGTCTGTATAAAAAATTCTACTATGGAGGATTTTTTTACTGTAATTCTTTATTGACTGGACTAAAAGTAGAATTTTAAATCGGAAGCCTTCGAACTTGTATAACTTCAAAACAGAAACCTTTCAAGTTGAATAAATGAGAATTCGAAGCCTAAAAAATTAAACAATCTTCACTAACGAGCATCACGCAAAATTTTCTTTTCAACTTAAAAAATATCTAAGAATTTAAAACTGAAATTTGAAAATGTTTCATGTTTTAAATGGAACAATTACAAAGTAGAAGCGTTAATAAAGGAGTATTTCTTTTTACTATATATTTCAAATCGGATTCATTTAAAATTGCATGGTTTCATGTAATACCAAATGAATTCATCATATTCCATCAGAGATATTTTCTACTATATTTCTTTAAATCCGGACAATAAAGAAATTCAGTGTCATTTATTAGTTTCTCTACATCTCTCTAAAAAAAATGTGATTTTCCGGTTTCCCGGTCAAACCCTAGAATATTGCATATTTATATATAAACGTGTTTTTAAACAATGCGACTTAGGAATTCATACCGTAATTTCGGACAAAAGACATAACATCTACCACTACAGAAAGTATAAATACAAACCTTCACCGGATGCGGCTTTGCTTGGAGTGGACTCGGGAGCATCGCCTATCCTCTCATTTTGCTCCTTTGCCTTCTTGCACTTTTCTGCAGTGGGTCTGCCGGACACACCGTGTTTCTCCAAGAGCTCTTTCAGACACTTGATGCGGTCGCTATTAGTCTTGCAACCCTCCCAAACATTCGGGTATTTTGCCTTTATCCCAGCCATGACTATGTACTTCTTTAGTGATTGTATCCTCTTGTCGTTCTCCGGATCCTAAAACATACATTTTTTAAATAAATGCAACATTATTAAGGGAAAATGGTATTCTATGACACCAAGAAATGACTATACACTAGTCAAGAAGTTCCTATTTATGAGACCTTATCACACAAACAACTATTAAGAATTTCTCTAAGAAAATTGACTGCACCATATTTTGAATTTCCTTAATGACACAAAAGTAATTTATTAAGTATTCAAATAACTTTAGCTTTTGAATATGTCCTTACTCAATAAAGTAATTAATTAAAAATATCGATTTCTCGCTATTTTTACCGAAATTATTGACTTTGTTAAGAAATGTTGTATATAAGAATTAAGAATATATTAAAGAAAATGTTGCTTTGTTGTGCACATATTGTTTCTAATAATGATCTTTGAGAAACTTTAGAATCTTTTAAATATTTTAAGAAACTAATATTTGTTCGAGACTTTCAAAAACTATCAGATTAAATATCAATTCGTTCGAAAAGTACAAAATACCTACTTACTGTCCGTCCAAAAAGTTTAGGCACCACGATTTTTGTACAGATTTTCGTGAAAATCTCAGCAGAAAAAATTCTAAAAATATGGGACAACATGCATGTTGCAGGTGAAGGTTGTGCCAATACTGATATAGAGTTTAAAAATTTTCAGATGATTAGCTATTATTTCAGGGCGAGTGAAAGGTGAAAAAGCATAATAATCATATGATCATTTCAGAATACTCAACTTTTAATGGCTGTAATCTGCAAAACATATATGAGTTTCGTTGATCCTTTCTGTGCCGAGTGGTGATATTTAGAGTCAGAAATAATTATTTGTTAATAAGTTATTGACAAAAGAGTGGGGAGGTGTCATCTCCGGAACTAAGGAACGTACAGAGATGATTCTTGAAGCAAATTACACATTTTTGACTTCTGACAATGTTTTGCATATTGCCAATGAGCAAAAAGTTACACTTGAATGTTTAAAAAATTATTTTCTGCTTGGAAAATTACAAAAGGCTTTATAATAATCGAGGCACCCGTATCCCTCTTTTTTGCATCAGGAATTAGGGACTGTGTGTGTGTGAGAGAAGGTTGCGTTGCACGTGTAGCAATAGCACCAGCAAGGTCCCATGCTGAGAATGTGGTAGCCTCGATTATCGTTAAGCCTTTTGTATTTTTCCAAGAAGAAAATAATTTTTTAAACATTCAAGTGCAACTTTTTGCTCATTGGTAATACGCACACCATTGTCAGAAGCCAAAAATGTGTAATTTGCTTCAAGAATCATCTCTGTACGTTCCTTAGTTCCGGAGATGACACCTCCCCACTCTTGTGTCAATAAATTATTAACAAATAATTATTTCTGACTCTAAATATCACCACTGGGAACAGAAAGGATCAACGAAACCTATATATTTTTTACAGATTTTGCATAATTTTTTGTCAGTGACTTACAGTCATTCAAAGTTGAGTATTCTGAAATGATCATATGATTATTATGCTTTTTCACCTTTCACTCGCCCGGAAATAATCGCTAATCATCTGAAAATTTCGAAACTCTGTATCAGTATTGGTAAAACCTTCACCTGCAACATGCATGTTGCCTCATATTTTTAGAATTTTTTTCTGCTGAGATTTTCACGAATATCTGTACAAAAATCGCGGTGCCTAAACTTTTTGCACAGACAGTAAGCAAGAACAATATTTGAAAATTTGTGTTCAGTACATTAAATTCTTGTGTTTTATCGAGAATTTTAATAACTAATTAATTAATACTTAATTATCAAATAAAATAGTCCTGTGCTAAAGCTTCTAAATAATTTTTTCAAGTGAAATATTTTTTAGGAGGTATTGAACCCAAATTGCAATGTACAAAAAAATAGTTATTTCCTAAACTCAATCCAACAAACTGAAAGAAAATCAGCTCACGGTGTTTCTCTTTCTCCTCTTTTTATCCTTTCCGCTATCCTCTTCGCTACTGCTTTCATTCTCGCTTTCTGAGGAATCGTCTTTGGCTTCCTCTGCCTTCTCGCTGCGCTTAGACGAAGTCCTTCTAGATCTGCTGGCCAAATTTACGTCATCATCTTCATCGGATTTTTCCTTGGCCTCTTTCAAGTTCCTGGTCGGCGGTCGACCGCGTCCACGGCCACGACCTCTTTTACCTGGAGTCTTAGCCGGTGTCTTTTTAGCTGGAGATCGCTTCTTCTTAGTAGGACTATAGTCTTCATCATCATTGGAATCATTATCAGAGCTTTCCTCCGATCCCGAACCCTTCAATTTTGTGAATGATTTTCTTCTACCCTTCCTCTTAGTTTTCTTCTCATCATCGGGTTTTTCATCATCATCTTCACCATCTTCGTCTTTTCCGTCCTGGGATTCTGCTTTTTCACCATCAGCATCCGACGCACTTGCTTCCAATTCTGAGTCAGTCGGTTTTGCTTTTACAATTGCAGTTTTTGGTCGGGACTTCTTTTCTTCGCCCTTCTCGCTCTCGGACTCCATATCGCTCGCATTCTCAACTGTGAGCTCCAAACCGCCTACGATTTCTGTGTTCTTGCCAAGGGAACGTTTGCCCTTTTCTTCGTCGCCTTCTGACTTATCTGCCTCTTCGGGTTTGGATTTATCGCTGGTCTCCGCTTTCTCGGACTTTGATGTATCCTTGAATAAAAAATTGATCGATTAGAATTTTAAATACTAAATTCATATTACAGAACAATTACGTTATTTCAATATTAGCTATTTCAAAAAAAATACCAGATACCTTATCAGAGAAAAAGAAAAGTGGAAACAGAAAACTTTTACAAAATAAGCACTTTTAAGATGAACAAAAAGATTTCCACAATTTTAAATTTGGAATATTCACTATCTCTTTAAATTTTAAAGTTTCCAAGTTTGTTTTATTAGAAAAACTCATTTACGAACTTTTATTTAAATACCTTCCAAATTGAAACCCTTGTCAATTGAAGAATTGTAAGTGGAATTATTTTTAAAGTCTAAACATAAAAATCGGAAGCTTTTCCAGAGTGACCTGAAACTTGAGTTTTGTAAGCTTCTTGACATTTTTTATATAACTCAATGATTATTTATTTCTCTTCACGTATGTTCAAATAAAATAGATTTTTTCAGAGTCTCTAGACTCACTGAATATACATATTTGTGTTACCCTCACCGAATTTTCGTTCAACTTCTGCCTCTGGGCAGACAAACATTTATAATAAATTCAACAACATTAAAAAGGGTTTATTAGGAACTATAGACTGTTGAGCTGAATAAAAAATTTAATTTAATTCAACTATGAAACACATTGAAGTTACATTTCAATACAATAATAAAGAAAACAACATACCGACAATAAACAGCGAATTCCTGACTAGTTCAAATAATATTGATAGAAACAAACTGAAATGCATTGATTTCTCTCTTTAATAATGTTATTATAATTAATAAGCATGTGGAACTTGTCAACAGTTTGCTCATCATACATGGTTGCTACAGAAGTCCGGTTTCAAAATTCCGTAACTTTTCCATATTTTTCAGGTCTACTTTTTAATAAATCCAGTCAGATCTATTTAATTTCAACACAATTAACTACAATGCACATTCTAAAAAGTTTTCATTAATATTACATTTCTTTTTTCATTCTGGAATTATTTATATTAGTAAAAAAATCCATTCGTATCAATTCGTAAAGAGCTTTTCAATAATTATTGAATTTTAAACAATTTTGCTTTATCGTAGAGGAAGCTTTGTAATGGGAAGCTTTGTAACAATTTCGAAAAATTTCAAATCCATTTAATTAAACGTTCCCCAATTAAAAAATGTCTAATACAATGTTCTAAGTCTAAGCAATTGTCCGGATGCATGTGTGTGTAGATGTCACATTTTTTTGTGAACACAACAACTTGAAGACGGTTGCAGATAAATTGGTGATATTTGGAGAGCTTATTTTCACTACTAATATCTCAAAATTGACCAAAGGATTTCTAAAAATAGGCATTACATTTCTTTTAGTACTCTATATTATTTTTAAGGTGAGTTTTTCATAGTAAAACTTTTTTAAATAACATAATTCAAATTTGATGCAAGAATATAAAAGATTCATCGGTTCGAGGCCAGTCGATTGACCTATAGTATTAATACATTTTATGAAAGTGTAAGCAAGTTATGGCCATTTATATTATTTGAAAAACTTATTTTTATAAACATTTTATCAGTCACATAATTTAAAGTTGATGCAAGAATATAAAAGATTCGCTGATTCGATTGACCTATAATATTAATACATTGTATTGAAGAGTACGGAAGTTATGCTCATTTATAATATTTGAGAAATCTCTTTTTTATGTTTAAACTTTTTTCAAGAACATAATTAAAAAATGATGCAAGAACGGAAAAGATTCCTTGATTTGAGAAAAATCAATTGACCTATAATATTAATACATTATATTCAGGAGTACAGAAGTTATGGTCATTTATATGATTTGAAACGAAGTGTCTCGTCATCCCGAAATTCGGGAGTAGTCAAACATTTTTCAGAAGCTTGGCTAGTCGTCCCGAATTTTTGGGACGAGTAGTCTATCCCCTTTTTCAACTCCCCGACTTTTTCGGGACAAGACGCAGCCAATTTGAAAAATCTGTCTTAAACTAAAATACTTTTTTTAATAACAATTCAAAGTTCATGCACGAATAGAAAAGGCGGTTTGATTCGAAACATTTTGATTGTCCTATTTGTATGTTTTCATTTTGATTTTCTCTATGAGCAAGCAAATACATTTGCTGAATATTCATAATGAAGAAGCAAAGTGCTCATTAAATGAGCACCATGACATTGTAAGTATGTACAAAGTGGAAATACCCGAGATCGAATTCACAGCTAGTTTATTAACTTTTTTTTTTAATCTGAAATTATAATCATATTATTTTCATTAGTAAAAAATCAATTCATGTCAAATCGCAAATTTAAAATTCTTAAAGGTTTTACCAATAACTAAAAAATAAATTCTAAACAATTTTCATTAATATTATTATACATACATACATTGATTAGCAGTTCGAACTCGAAAGTTAATTGCCTCACTACCCGATTCGGGTAGTGTTTCTAGGTGGATATTTACTACCAACGTGGGCCCACCACACCCACGACGGGCCAACAGCACGCAGGTATTCCTAAACGGTTACCCATCCAAGCACTAACCGCGCCCAACAATGCTTAACTTCAGTGATCTTACGAGAACTGGTGTTTCCAGCGTGGTATGATTATAATCATATAATTTTTATTAGTAAAAATCAATTCGTATTAATTCTCAAATTTAAAATTCACCATAAAGTACTCATATAATTATTATGACTTTAAAAAAGTGCGACTGCAAAATTTTTGTAATTTTTTCAATATTCCATGACTTTTCCGGGTCTAGTAGCAACCCTATCAAAGGCGATATTATCAAGCTCAAAGAAGAGTAACACACAGTATCATGAATTACCTTATCCTCAGCTTCATCTTGTTCCATAGGTTTGGCCTTGTCCTCCTTGGTCACAGAATCCGGAGCATCCTGGTTAGTATCCATTTCCTGCTTTTCGTCCTCGGACTTTTCCTCCTGAGACTCCTCCTGTGTTTCCATATCAGCACTAGAAGCGTTATCCGCGCTCTCGCGGTTCTCAGCATCATCAGCAGTCGGCTTCAAGTTAGCATCCCCATTTCCCTGGCTGTTCTTATCCTCGTCAACGACCATGGTGGTACCGTTGGATTCTGGGACAGCTGCACTTTCGTCCTTGAGTGTTGATGCTTGTTCGTCCATTTCACTGCGAGATTTTTTGTTCGGCAGATCAACCTTACCGTCTTCCAGACAATCCTCACGTGGTCTCTTACTCGAAACTTCACTAGCTGTGTCAATAGCGTCGATTTTTCGAACTGCGTTGGTCGAAGTCACATCCTGTCCAGCTTCGCTGTGATCGGACTCCACCATGATTCAGAAAACCACACCGAAAAAGTGTGTCGAAGTCGAGATGGGATCGTGTCTGGAAAAATTAATTATTTTTAGTTTGGTGAAGATTTTTTTTTAAATCAAGCACGAGTCGTTAAGGTATTTGTCGTGCCGAAAATCAGGTCTCTAAAAAAAAGTTTTGTATGATTTTAAGAATTGAAATAATATTACGTCATTTCTTATGAAAGAAAAAAAACACGATTTTTTCTGAAAAAGTTTAAAACTTACGCAAAGTAATTATTTTAAAAATAGTTTTTGCAATTGAATTTTTTCTTTTGGTCGCTTCTTACGAATTTTTTAAAAAATGTTTGAATTTCAATCAATCATGGCTAATTTTTTTAGGGAAAATATTCCCTGCAAATCTACTGCTTTGCATTTTGAAAATAAGTAAACAATCTTGAAATATCGTCACTGGTTTAAGAAAATTTTCTTCAAAAGAATTTGTTTTTAGCGATTTAAGCCATACAAAAATTTACTTTCTAAATTGGAAACAGCAGAGTTGAGAGAATGTTTTCCCCGAAAAAAATAAGCCATCATTTATTAAAAGACAACTATTTTTCAAACATTGGTAGAAGCAATAGTAAGAAAAAATTCAATTGCAAAAAAAATTGTTTAAATAAATGTTTTTTGTAAGTTTCAAATTTTTTTCAATTGAAAATGTTTTTATTTGAAATGACATATAATACACACAGCTTCTAGATAATCTAGATATTATAGATCATAACATCTGGAAAATAAGTTGTAATATGTTTTAATAAAATACAAAAAAGAACTGAGAAAATTACTTATTTTATGAGAACTCCATAATACTTACATATATTGCGCTTCTAATTGCAAATTTATGATAAATTTCTAAAAAAAACAACACATTTCTCATAATGCCAATGGCAAATTTTTCAGACAGAACCTATACTAATTCCAATACGAATGAACAAGAATTACTTTTTCACTAGCAGAAAGTCATAATTATACACTAAAACATTTCCACAATAGCTATTTACTTCTATTGGAAGAATTCAAGGTACGCCAGAATTCAGTAGTGATAAGCCCACAATGAAGTACCATTTTTTTTTGTAAAAAGGCAGAAATAAGAATCACAGAATTCGCAATTTCCATTTAAAGGATAATGAAAACAGAAATTAGTGTCGACGCATAAATTTGATTATTCAACAGTTACATAAATGACTCTTCAAAATAAAACAATGTATACCAATACAGCAATTACATTTTTTATTACAAATTTTTATAGTTAATTTCCTTTATTTTTTATCTAAGTCTGTACACAGTGCACAACTAATACATTTTTCAATATCTGTGGAATTTTTCCAAAATACTACTTGAAGTTCTCTTTTCTAGTGTCCTATTTATAAGTAAAAAAATGAAGGTAAAAAAATGATTAAGTCGCTTATAATATTAGAAATGTTTTAATCAAATTAACTTCTTATCTTGGAAGTTTGGCAATTTTAAACTTGAGAGCATTTGATTCCGAAAATACGCAATACCAATTTAAACAAGAATCTTGATTAATTCGTCAAAAAAACTAATTTGACCTCTAAGACGGAGGGAGGGAGGGGATTCACCAAACCGCGAGACTAATGGTATCATATCAGGATACGGAAAAACTCGGAAATGCTGGACACTAAGACTGGGGAGGGGGGAGGCACAGATGTCGGAAAATTGCGTCACGTCATTTATGGACGACGCCTTAATGGAAACAAGGGGATTAATAATTCAACCGATGGAGAATTTTTAGATAATCGTCCAACTAAAATAATGAACTTATAATCAGAAAAAAATTATATCAATTTTCAACAATCACACAAATATTGTCTGCGAGTTTCAAAAACTTTCTGGATCCAATTGATTTAAACCTGCCTCCATTTTATATATCAAGAATCGAAAGTCGAAACCGGAACCACCGGTACCAAGCTAACTTTAGACAATGCATCTGTTCCCGACACTACCGAACTCTACCGAACACCTTTTTACCATAAAAAATTCACACATTAAGCAAAAAAAGGTTAAAAAAATAAACATACCAGTTACTTTTCTTTCAATTACTACTAACAAAAAACAAGCAAAGGATTTATTTTTTCTGCAAATAGATAAACTTTCAGGCACATATACCTATCATTCTCGGAATTTCATGAATCTGCAAGCCACAGGATCCTCTCATTCATGGAAAAAATTTTCAAACAAAATCTTCACATTTCACTCAGTAAAAACACTCCTAAGATATTTTGAGGTATTTGCCCGAAAATACTTTTTCACAGTTTTCCACACAAGCTATGAATTATTAGAAATAATGAATGTGAAGCAGATGCTATGATATACATAAATGGGTGAGTGTGGTTAGGTTCACCAACGCAACGCACGCAACGCTAGTTGTTCCGACTTCAGTCGTTCCAGTGCAGATGACGCCAAAAGCACAATGTTGCGCGTGACCCCGAAATTGATATTGTAAATATGTAAAATATTGATAGAATGGACTGCGATTAAATGAGTGAGAACAAGAAAATGATGAAATGGGCAAATTAATCGGAGATCAATGAAACAGGTCACGAAATGCCCACGCGTACCTGATTGTGATTTGTAGGAGCCCTACTATCGCGGCAAAACGTAATCGCATCATAACCCCCGCACTATGGTAGCATGCAGCAGTAACGAGCATATAGATATAGCGGATATAGCGACTTCTTATTGATAAGCAAAGCTTCAATCGGGGAAAGATATCTTTAGTAAAAAAATTCTTACGAAGCACACTATCCAACTTCAGATTGCAAGGGGGGTACGTGGTCGGCAAGGAAGAAGCACACAGGGTCAACTCGGCATTGCTTGTGGTTAATTAGTCGATATCGAATACTAGTTTTTAGCGAGAAGGTAAAGCCAAAGATAGCTCGGGCCGCAGCGTGGCCGACTTGGGTTTCTCGAGTTTTCTTACCTGCTGGATCCTTGGCGATGCACTCTGTAGAGAAAATATTATCTCTTGCCCGTAAATATTTACGTAATTATCACGATTTTATTGGTTCTCGACGTTTGCGCGGGCTGAATCTACGCGGCAACGATGCGGCGGCCGTTGGCCGGTCTTTTCGGGAATTTTCGGATGTTTTCGGCACGCGTCGTTGGCCAAACCGAAAAGAGCGCGTCTGCGACAATTGAGGGAAAAAAACAAGGGAGTGAGAGGAATACTTACGAAAAAAAATGCTTCTTTCTTCCTTAGTAGGAGACACGAAGCGGATAATCAGAGACTGAATTCGTAAAAATTGGGTGAACCGGCCGCTAAATGATGAAATGATCGGTCGTTGTGAGTCAAGATGAGCTCAAGAGAGAAGAGTTGAGGTTAGGTTGGCTGCAATTGTTGACCGTCTACTTCAGGGTTCAGAGTGATGACTTCGGTGATGCTTCGCTGTGTCGTCGTTAACGTGCCTGTCGTTTCGGAGTACAAGTGTACGTGGCTGCGTATGTGTATTCCTGCAGGCTCTATGTGCAGTGGATTAGGTATTGAATTGGGAGAGTGTGCCACTGTCGCTGTCAAACTCATGTCATATGCTCATGTATGCTTGATAAAAAATCGTATGTGGCACGACGCAGATGCAGCAAATCAAACGAATGTCGTTTGGAAATATAGTGTGTAGTGCGTGACTGTTGTCTTTGATGTTGTCTTCAATGTTCAATTTTTCAATGACAACAACTCTATTCTCAAAATCTTGTAAGTATATATCTGTTTATCTCGCTTTTTATGGCTATATTTACGCATTGACGGTGAACAATGCTGAGCAATGATTATGATTATTGTTTAGTGATCGTGATCTGGAATTGCCTGGTTAGGTTTTTATTTTGGGTTTTATATTTTATTAAAACCGGTTTTGATTTTTAGATAAATTATTGAAAATTAATGTAATACATTCTAAAACAAATTATGAATACCTACAGCAGAATGCCTTAAAATTCGAGTATATACCTAATCTTTTATTTTTGCGTAACATTCAAAGTACATGTAATTTCAGTAACACAAACAGCTTTTAAATTCGAAAATTTTTATTTATAGTTACGAATTTTCAAATAAAAATAATCTTTTCCAATTTAGATTTTCACCCTGTTACCTGTTGATTTTGAATTTCGATGCATTCAAATTGGATATATTTCAAGTTTCTACAACGAAATTCCATTTCAATCTCTGTAATTATAAGGATTTATAAAACTTTTAAATTGTGTGATTTTTCTTATATGTATGAAAATGAACAATTTTGAATTAAAATCATTCAAAAGTAAATAAATTCAATTAATTCAAAATTGTATAGCTTTAGATTGACATTTTTTAAATAAATTGTACAATTTTCAGTATAAAATCCTTAACAATTCATATGAGGACAATTTCTATAATGTAACACATTTTTATACTTTAGTTATATAATTTCAGTTTTTAAGGTTCATAAATTTGAAAGTTTTGCATTTCGGACTTTGCAATTCTAGTTTTCAAAAATTCAAATATTTTTATATTTTATAATATTGAACTTAGCTTTCTCGTGGGGACTGACTCAAGTTAAATACACGGGAGTTTATTCAATGTTTATGAAACAATAGAATTTCCACTTTCGTTTGAATTGATTGGTAGCTGTGAAAAGAGCCGATTGTTCAGGAAGGGAAATTAATGTCTTCCTTC
The DNA here is from genome assembly GCA_932195095.1 of Andricus curvator. NCBI lineage: Eukaryota > Metazoa > Arthropoda > Insecta > Hymenoptera > Cynipidae > Andricus > Andricus curvator. The sequence goes on from CAKNYM010041713.1 coordinate 57,270, forward strand.
CCACCTGCGCGAAAGTAGGTTTTGAAAAAAGTAGTATATGACATATAGCTAGGGGCGAAAGGCAACGATTTCTGATGAGTGTGAAGTTTGCTGCCTTATACTTCTTTCATGCTTTAACTATTTCTGAAATCTTAAGCAATTGAAAATATGATTTCATCATGGGCTAATTATTTTTATAGAAAAACTTACTATTTTAATTAATATTTTGACTCATTTCCTAATGTTTCTTTTGAAAGTTATATAAACTCAGTTTATTTTCTAAAACAATTTTTTTATTAGAATAATAAACAATACAAATTATGAACATTTAGAAATTTATTTTATTTTGCTTTTATTTACATTTTCAAAGACAATATTACATCCTTCTAATTTTAACTAACAATACAAAATTATGAACGTTCAGAGTTTTATTTTATTTAACTTTCAGTTACATTTTCATAGAATATGACGTCCATCTAATTGTAACTTTTATTGTAATCTTAAACAATTGAAAATATGAATTCATCCTGTACTATTTTTTTCAGAAAACATTAAAATTAGAATTATTTTTGGAATTTAAAGAATTTTAGAAAAGTTAAAAAATGAGTTCATCCTTGGCTCATATGTCTTTAAAGAAAACGGAGTCAACTAAGTTCATTTTTCCGATGACTTTTTTCTATGTTGCTTTATAAATGTACAAAAAATGTTAATTATTTAAACAATTTCAATTAAAAAATTCAGAGTTTGGATATTTTTCAATGAATAGGCTCAATTTTTTACAAAATTAACTAAGAATATCTTTCCGATGACTCTTTTGTATAATGCTCTGCAAACTTCAAAGATTTATTAATTATTTAAACAATTTCCATAAACAAATGAAGAGTTTGTATATTTTTTAAAGAATAGGCTCAATTCGTTTCTGGAAGCAATAAAGAATGTATTTTCAATCATTCTTCTCTACGAAACTTTGCACATTCACAATAATTATTAATTATTTAAACAATTTTTATAAAAATGTTCAGAGTTTGGCTATTTTCCAAGAAATAGACACAATTTGCGTACGGAGTCAACTAAGAATGTCTTTACAATGACCCTTTTCTATTTTTCTTTGTAAATTTACAAGAATTATTAATTATTTAAACAATTTCTGTCGAAATATTAAGAATTTGGCCATTTTTAAACGAAAGGGCTCAATTTGTTTACGGAATTACCAAGGATGTATTTCCATGAACTCTTTTCTACGAGACTTTGTTTTGCAATAATTATTAATTATTCAAACAATTTTTATAAACATATTCAGAGTTTGGCTATTTCTTAAAGAATAGGCTCAATTTGATTACGGAATCAATCAAGAATGTTTTTCAAATAACTCTTTCCTATGATACTTTGAAAATTTACAATAATTGATAATTATTTAAACAATTTTCATAAACATATGCAGAGTTTGGCTATTTTTCAAGGAATAGGCACAATTTGTTTACGGAGTCAACTAAGAATTTCTTTCCGATGACTCTTTTCTATGTTGCTTTGTAAATTTAGAAGAATTAATAATTATTTAAACCATTTTCATTAAAAAATTCAGATTTTGGCTATTTTTCAATTAATAGGCTCGATTTTTTACAAAGTTGGAATGCCCAGAGATAGACCGCCGAAGGAATGGTTAGAAACTGTGAATGAGACATTAATCCGAAGACACATAAGAAGCCATAGAAACACGAGAGCTTGCATACAAAAATGCATGGACGTGAAGGAAGCTAGAGTAGTATGCCAGGACAGAAAAGTGTGGTGACAAATAGTTTGTAAACAGAGTGACAATAGAGTGAATGATGCCTGAAACAAAGACCTTGGATACTAATGGGCCCAAGTGGAGAGCCACACATAACAATTTTGTGAGGCTCTTCACTCGGGGTGATCGCTAGAAAGATTGATCAGCAACCTGGGTTGGAGCAGTGTTGCGGCACGAACGTGTCATTTAAATAAATAACACGAGAATTCTAGATCAATCTAAAAAAATCTATACCCCCTACCTCACATTTCTCCTTTCCTCACCGAGCAAGTCACGCCTACCCCGAAAGGGAAATGGCTTAATGGTATAATAATAATAATAATAATAATAATAACTAACAGGCGTAGGGATGTGGCGACCCCATCGCCCGAGAGCTCCGGCTCTTGCAGTCAGCCACGTTGCTTTGGGCTAACTCCCCAATGCAATGAATTATGCGGTTACGACACCAGTATCGCGCAGTGCCACCCACAATAGGCCTCTCTCGGATGGAGGCCATGGTTCAGTTGGGAGTGGCAATAGGACCGAACCGAGGCGACGACCAGGCAATGGCCCCGGACAAACGCGAGAACATCGATTTAAATGGTCGGACCAACTCAGGAGAGACATCCTTACCTGTTGGCAAAGAAGCTCACCGGCGCGAAGAGGATTCATGCAGAGGTTACATGACCGTTGGGTCAATATGCACCCGGAATATGCTCATCAAACGCCTCAGTATTTAAGAGATCAGGTATCCTTTTTGCGAAAAAACGGATATGAAGCTCTCTATCAACAAGAAGAAGAAGAGCAACATCCTCCATCGAACATTCCACCCGTTCCAGCAAGACCACATTTGCAGATAGCCGATAATGCTAACATGAGAAGTAGGAGATCTACCAAGGCTTCAAAGTCCATCTTTTAGTTCTCATAATCGGCTGTCTTGGAGGTATGAAAGCTTCATTTATTAGCCAACTCAACAAGATTCCGGCTTGCCAGCGTCAGGCTCATTCCATCGCGAACCGGATGCAAAAGGCTGTTCTTCTGGGATCACTTCATCTGGTCCGTCAACACTGTTCCTCATAACATTATACAAAGATTGGTAGCTCTAAAAAAGTATCCAGAGGTGAAACTTCATCTCCAACTGTCCCGTCTGCCGCGTAAGATCATCCGCGGCTAGAGACCTGACTCCAAGGAACAGTTTTGCCCGATGTTTTCTCGCGTAAATTTCCCGCTCTTGCTTACCTTCTAGGACAGAAGGAGCAGAAGCGGATGACGTACACGTTCCAGTTGCGTCGGGATTGGTTGCTTTTAAAGAACCATGATCGTAGCTTCCGGAGCCTACAACTTCTCACATATAATAACTAAGAATGTCTTTCCAATTACTTTTTTATATAATTCTCTGCAAATTTCCAAGATTTTTTCATCATTTAAACAATTTTCATAAACAAATGAAGAGTTGGGCTATTTTTGAAAGAACAGGCTCAATTTGTTTCCAGAATTAATAAAGAATGTATTTCCAATCACTCTTTTTACGGTACTTCGCACATTTACAATAATTATTAATTATTTAAACAATTTTCATGAACATTCAGAGTTTGGCTGTTCTTTAAGGAACAGGCACAATTTGTTTACGGAGGCAATTAAGAATATCTTTCTGGTGACTATTTTCTATGTTGATATGTAAATTTATAAGAATTATTAATTATTTCCACAATTTTGATTTAAACATTTAGATTCTGGCTGCTTTTCAAGGAATAGGCACAATTTGTTTACGGAGTTAACTAAGAATATCTTTCCGACGACTCTTTTCTATGTTGCTTTGTATATTTACAAGAATTATTAATTATTTTAACAATTTCGATTAAAAAATTAAGAGTTTTACCATTTTTTAACGAATGGGCTCAATTTACTTACGGAATTACCAAGGATGTATTTCCAAGAAATCTTTCTACGAAACTTTGAAAATTTACAATCATTATTAATTATGTAACAATTTTTATAAACGTATGCAGAGTTTAGCTATTTTCCTAGGAGTAGACACAATTTGTTTACGGAGTCAACTAAGAATATCTTTCCGATGACTCTTTTCTATGCTGCTTTATAAATGTAAAAGAAGTGTTAATTATTTAAACAATTTCCATAAAAAAATTCAGAGCTTGGCTATTTTTCAATGAATAGGCTCAATTTTTTATAAAATTAACTAAGAATATCTTTCCGGTGATTCTTTTCTATAATTCTCTGCAAATTTCAAAGATTTAATCATTATTTAAACAATTTTTATAAACAATTGAAGAGTTTGTCTATTTTTTAAAGAATAGACTCAATTCGTTTCTGGTATCAATTAAGAATGTGTTTCCAATAACTCTTCTCTACGATACTTTGCACATTCACGATAATTATTAATTATTTAAACAATTTATAAACATGTTCAGAGTTTGGCTATTTTCCAAGGAATAGGCACAATTTGTTTACGGAGTCAACTAAGAATGTCTTTCCAATGACTCTTTTCTATTTTGCTTTGTAAATTTAAAAGAATTATTAATTATTTAAGGAATTTCTATCGAAAAATTAAGAATTTTGCCATTTTTTAACGAATGGGCTCAATTTTCTTACGGAATTACCAAGGATGTATTTCCAAGAAATCTTTCTATGAAACTTTGCAAATTTACAATCATTATTAATTATTTAAACAATTTTTATAAACGTATGCAGGGTTTGGCTATTTTCCTAAGAATAGGCATCATTTGTTTACGAAGCCAACTAAGAATATTTTTCCGATTACTTTTTTCTATGCTGCTTCATAAACTTACCAGAATTATTAATTATTTAAACAATTTCGATTAAAAAGTTAATAGTTTGGCCATTTTTTAACGAATGGGCTCAGTTTGTTTACGGAATTGCCAAGAATGTATTTGCAATAACTTTTTTCTACGAGACTTTGCAAATTTGCAATAATTATTAATTTATTAAATAATTTTTATAAACATATGCAGAGTTTGGCTATTTTTCATAGAACAGGCACAATTTGTTTACGGAGTCAACTAAGAATTTATTTTAGTTTACATAAAAACACACACGCAGCTATAACCTATTTAATAATAAATACAACTTTTCTATCTGAACTATAATATTAAAATCGAAACCATTTGAAAATCTTAAACAAATTCATTTTTATAATAAAACATATGCACTATATGTTTAATAAGAATTAAAAAAGCATACAAATTGCATGATGGTAAAAACTTTCCTTTTCATTAATTGCAGTCTTTTTTTCTTTTTGTTAATTTTTTCCAGTACTTTAATAATCTATTTTGCTTAATCAAGATTTCTAGACTCTCCTCGAGGCGAGATCATTTACATGAAAATGTTTAGAGTTGTAAAATTATTTATTTTGCATCATTAGAGGGTACCCATATGAAGCCATGTACAAATAGAAGTTATTGAAGTTAAAATTAATTTCATGGTATTTTATTTAACTTCATTTCCAAATAAAATAATTGCATGAAAAGTACTTCGACGCGCGCGGAGCGCGCGTATGAGGTTCTAGTTCCAGTTGAAGATTCATCAGTTTGTTGAAAATTCATCAGTTTGTTTGAAAATTAATTCCTTCAACTGAAAATTGTAATGCCCATTTTTAGGTTAAAAATTGATCTTTTCTTGTTCAAAATTCAATCATTTGGATGAAAATTGGTCTTTTTAAATTGAAAATTAAACTATTTCGTTCAAAATTCACATATTTTGTTAAAAATCGATTTTTCTTTGTAGAAAATTATCTTTTTCTTTGCAAGTTAATATTCCTGTTTATAAATTATTCTTTTCTGTTAAAAATATATTATTATATATATTATTTAATATAGTATTCTACTTAAATAAAATTACTTGGTTGAAAGTTAAACTCTTGTTAAAAATGAATTCTTTTGGTTGAAATATGAGCTATTTTATTGAAAACTTCTTTTTTTATTTGAATGAAAAGGAATTTTTTTGTTTGAACTATTTTGTTGAAAATTTGTTTCTTTTTTGGTTGAAAATAATTTTGTTTACTAAAAATTTAACTATTATTCCAGTTGAATATTCCATAAGGTTGAACATTCATTTTTTAAATAAAAATTTAATTATTCAATTTTTGGTTGAAAATTCATCTTTTTGGTCAAAAATTCAATTATTCTAGTTAAAGATTATATCATTTTAGTTGAAAATTCATCTTCCTGGTTTAATATTCAACTATTCTAGTTAAAGATTTACAATTTGAGTTGAAAATTCATCACTTTGTTTGAAAATGTAACTATTTTTTTTCAAAGTTTTTGTTGTTGTTGAAAGTTAGTTTTTTTTTGTGGACAGTAATTTTATTAACTGAAAATATAACTTATTCCAATTGAATATTCCATAGTTTTAGTTTGAAAATCTGTTTGGTTGAACAATAATTTTTTTGACTTAAAATTTAATTATTTAAGTTTTGGTTGACAATTTATCTTTTTTAGTGAAAATGCATTTTTTGTTATTGAAAATTCAATGATTTCAGTTGAACATTCATTTTTTTTAGTCGAAAACTCATCTTTTTGGTATAAAATTCAACTATTCCATTTGAAGATTCATCATTTTAGTTGAAAATTGAACTATTTTCTTGAAAATCCGTTATTTTTTGTTGAAAATTAATTTTTTGAACTAAAAGTTTAACTATTACATTTTTTGTTGGAAATTGATATATTTTAGTGTAAAATTTAAGTATTTGTTTCAAAATTAATTAATTTTGAAATTTTTTACTCTGTTTAGAATTAAGGTCATGAATTAAAATAAATGTTTGCGTTTCGCGGCAAATATAAATATGTTACTTTTAGTTGACCGGGAAAATTGAAAACTTGACCGGGAGAAACCGGGAAATGACCAGAAATTTGAAATCGTCCGCCGAATCGCCACCCTGGTATTTGAATATAGGTTCTATCGGATTACAAATATCACATAAAGCACTTCAATATTCTTGTTTTTCGAAAAAGGTATCTGGACAAATTATTGTGTTAATTGGGTAAATAATATTATATATAATCGCATATATATACGATCTATTATTTTTGTAAAAGTAATGCTAGTTGTCAGATTTTGAGGTTAGAAAGTTTAATTATCCCAGAATATTTATGGACTACATTTAATTTTAATTTAAATGACATTCAGTATTTTATTATTAGTATTATTTTTTTTACTTAAAATTATTTCTATAGGTCTAGTGAAATATTTATTAATATTGGTTCATTAATTTTAAATTATTTAAACAAATGGAATCTGTTTAAATCATATTTTTCTCGAAATTTTTTAAAATTAAAAATTATTGCCATTTCTTTGCTGGAATATTTATCAGCATTGGTTAATCAATTTTCAATTATGTAAACAAATTCCACTTGTTTAAAATCAATTCAGAAATATAACAAAATGATTGTTTCCAACAATCAGAAGTTTTAATATAAATAGCAGAAAAGAAAAACTAACAAATTTGGTGAAAAAAATATTGTTGAAACAAATTAAAGGTCGCTGAAAATAAATAATAATTTATTACCTCAACGATTGGAAAATATCTGAAAATGAATTTATGTCACTTAAGGATAATACAGAAATATTTTGTATAAAAAAAAACGAAGTATTGAAAAAAAAATTATTCAAGCAAATGGAATTTGTTTAAACATTTTTAAATTAATTAACCAGTGTTCATCAATATTCCACTGAAGAAATAATCATAATTATTATTTCAAAAAATCGAAAAAAAAAATCATTTAAACAAATTCAATTTGTTCAAATAATTAAAAATTTATTAACCAATGTTGATAAATATTCCACTAGACTAATACAAATAATTTTAAGTAAAAAAAAAAATGAGGATAAAGTGCTCAAAAGGTCGATTTCATAAAAATCTCTAACAAAAAATTTTTTTGGACCACCCTTATGTACGTAACATATTCCTCGTTTTCTCTATTTCAAACATACGGATATTCTAGTGTGAAAATTACACAATTCCTGATAAAAATACCACTGGTATTTTTATGTCCTAAGATTCCTGTGGCACATTTTTATTGTTAAGATCATAAAGTGAAGGTAAATGTTGACAGAAACATTTATCAAGAAGAAAATGTAAGGCAATCCTATATGTAATTTTTTACTTGAATTTTTCATAGTGAGTGTCCTGTATTTCATTTCTAATTTACTAATATTTTTAACATAAAGAAAAATGTTAGAAAATTTATAATTATAATTATAGATTTCCCTAATACTTCTCTTTATGTTACAATATATTTTTTAATTAATAAACACCTGTAATTTAACGTCGTATGGGGGAGAACTAACAGATGTTTGTCTGATTACGCTGCACTGAATTTTGCTTATTCTATTCTGCTAAACTTTTTCCCTTATTGAGTGTTTCAGGATGAAAATCGATTGAATGACTTATAGCTTGAAATCCTGTTTTAATTAAAATATTCATCATCAATCCGCTTGTTGGCATTCGACCGGTAATTTTTAAGGTTATGTTGGTGACCAACAACGAAACTAGTACGGGTTTAGCTGGAATGAAAAGACAAATTTTTCACGAAATCTTTTTGCAAGAAAGTTTCCTCTGTTATTTTGCTTCGTTTTGAAAAATATTATAACGTTTTTAAAGCAATCATTTATGCATTTATTATATTTAAAAACAATGCATACGTGCTATCTTATGTAAATTTCAAATTTCTGTCCCTAAGGGATTTTCGGCTTTGGCCGCCGCGGGCGCTGTCATATCCGGTAAATATCAAGGTCATGTCCGTACTCAATACATATTTATGAAGCTTTAAGTTGTATTGTAATACAGAGATTAGAAATTTGTTAAAATTTATAAGAATTTGTGTAGATTTGTGTTTTCAAAAGTGTTTGGAGTTCAGGAAACTCTGTTAAACATGAACTATCTCTTATATAAATGGAGCAGTATATCAAAAGATATTAAAATTTGAGGAGCCGTTTTTAATCTAAATAAATTCTATAATAAATAAATACAAAACATAGCTAAATATACCTTCAAGGTCAGTAAAATCATTTTCAGAAATATTTTCACTATATTTTTTACTTATTTCTAATGCAAATAAATATTTACATTAAATTATTGTTACAACAGCCATACCACGCTGAAAAAACCAGTTCTCGTCAGATCACTGAAGTTAAGCAGCGTTGGGCGCGGTTAGTACTTGGATGGGGTACCATTCGAGAAAACTGAGTGCTGTTGGCACATCGTGGGTGTGGTGAGCCCACACTTGTAGTTATTTACTACAAGAACTATCCACCTAGAAACACTACCCGAATCGGGTAGTGTCACGCCTACCCTGAAAGGGAAATGGCTTAATGGTATACATTGTTACAAAACTAATTGGTATTGCTTCGTCACGAAATAAGGTGAATCTTATGTAATTTTTAAAGAATTTTAAAGTTGATAACGATTTATATATAAAAAAATTATAAATAATATTGCTCAACACGAAATTACATAAAAAATCACTTTTTTGATTGAAAAATAACAAATAATTAAAGTGTCCCGTCTCACCCCCGTACGTGTCCCGTTCCGCCTCAGGCCTGGGGCGAGACGGGACAAAAAAACTACTTTTCAATTTGTATTTTTTATTCGTAATTAATTGTTTTACTATATTTATTTTTTTATGAAATTAAAACATAAATGTTCACAGTATTTACAGATGGCGAGTACTTCAATGAAAAAAATAACCTGTCCCATTCCGCCCCGGCCTCCCCTAAGTGTGAATTTCTTTCATAAACCTTTACAATTTTATTTTCGAAGTAATATGTACTGTAAATTTTCAAATTAAGAACATCGAGAAAATTGAAATAGGTACATTTTTTCTCAAAATTTTCAGTTCGATCATGCCTCTCAAGTCTGGCTTTCGTTCCAAAATGCAATCCAGTACGCGCTGAAGAATTAGAACAGCTAAAAGATTATCTAGACTTCTCTGGTCGAATGTGCGTTTTAACCGGAGCCGGAATTTCTACAGAAAGTGGAATACCTGATTACAGGTCTGAAGGTGTTGGTCTTTTTGCTACCAGTGATAGAAGACCAGTTTCTTACAAACATTTTTGTGGTAGCGACAAAGTTAGAAGAAGATACTGGGCTAGAAATTATATCGGTTGGCCAAGGTATATTTACGAAACGTCAGAACTATTAACTTAAATTTACTAACCATCAATAAACTTTTTACTCTTTAAATGGTTAATATTAGTAATTTATTTTTCAGGTTTTCAGCCTTTGAGCCAAACGTTACTCACAAGCTACTGAAAAACTTAGAAGAAATTGGTAGAGTTAGTTGTGTCGTAACGCAAAATGTTGACAGTTTACACATAAAAGCTGGAAGTCAAAATATCATAGAGCTTCATGGAACTGCTTTCAGAGTCATGTGCTTGAACTGTGATCAGAAGATTAGTAGATATTCTTTTCAAGAAATGCTTGATGAACTTAATCCTAATATTACTTCTTCAGATGAGACAATCCGTCCAGATGGAGATGTAGAATTGTCACAGGTATTTATTTATTATGAAAGTATTATTTATCAAGTGCAAGGTTATTCGATATAAATTAAATACATAAACAACTAGTAATTCTAATATATTTTCGAAACTAGGAACAAGTTGAAGAGTTCAAGGTACCTCCGTGCTCAAACTGTGGAGGAGTTTTGAAGTCTGACATAGTTTTTTTCGGTGATAACGTTGCGAAGGCTGTGGTTGAACTGATAAAGCAAGAAGTAGAAACGGCCGATTCTCTCCTGATTCTTGGAACTTCGCTTACAACATTTTCGGGCTACAGAATTGTGCTGCAAGCTATCGACGCCAAAAAACCAATCGCAATAGTCAACATCGGGGAGACAAGGGCGGACGAGCATGTCAACATTAAAGTTCAAGGAAGATGTGGAGAAATTCTTCATAAACTGTACGCAGAATAGCTGCAGGACGTAAGTTAATAACAGTGAGTTTAGACAAAATTATTTCTAGTTAGGTATCTGAAAACAAAAATAGAAGAAAAAAAACAATATAGTATGTATTATTAATGTTCTGAAAAAATTAATACGTAATGGCATAGAAGGTGATTTGCAAAATTATTGCTGGCAAATTATATTCGACAAAAGAGTAGCTGGCTTGGTACAATTTTATCTTGTTTTACCTGAACGTACAAATTATAAAAGGCTCGTTTTCGAAATATACAAGTATTTAAGAAATGAAGACAAGACTTTTAAATCTGCAAATCTTCAATCTTGTTGTTTCTAAATATATTGTTCTTTAAGTTATAAGATAACTAGTCAGAATAAAACAAGGAGCTGTAAAACCAAAACGTCGAATAATTACGAATTCGAAATAAATAGCAAATGATAAAATGTGTATTCTTTTTCTCAGAGAAAGTTTGCTAGCCAGTCGGTTCTAGATCTTTTTCATTTTCTTACAGATTTTATTCATTTTTTAAAATATTTTTCCTCCTTTCCTATTATATTTTCCAGAAGTTTCGCAAATTGAAATAATTTCAAATTTTTTAATGTTCAACTTGAGTTTTAGAATTGATCAATTTTAATGAAGCTTTAAGAATTACAATTGAAATCGAATGAAATAGCCCATTTTTAATCAGAAAATTTAAAAATTGAACAATTGTAGGACCGGATAATATAACTCGCCGAGCGCTCGAAATGACGTAAAACTATTGTCCAACTTGATAAAAAATGGAAATCGCAAATTTCCATTAACAAAAAATATTGCTCGACGCGGCTTTTCAAGGCGCATCTTTTTTCTGTTAGGCATTTTTTTGCAAAATAACTAGTTTTGAAAATAAAAAATGAAAACTAATTTTTTTTCGCCCGAATAAACGCAATAAAATCAACGTTTAATAAAACTTGAACTACGGTTTCTCGGAAACTAATTGACCAAATCACTTGAAATTCAAACTGGAAGTTCATGACTCTTTACAGAAGTCAATTACATGAGTAAAAATATCGTGGCGATCTATGGTTTAATATTTTCGATCGATGTATCGATTGGCCCGGAAAACCGCGTTTTTTACATTTCACGTAGCGAGGAAGTTTTTCATTTCACGAGTCTCACCAAAAAGAAACATATCTCCATGGTCGTCAACATTTGGCCAAGTTTTGGGCCAAATTTGACATCGATTCGACGAAAATTGTAGGAGCTACGGATTCCTAAAGAAAAGCATTAGCGCGCGCGGCCGGAGAATCCCGGCGCACAGTGGGCTGAATCGAGAATTTACTATTCAAAATCACCTACAGCCTACAATTCTTAACCGATTTTAAAATTTTTTGTTTAGAAGTGATCAGCAATAGTTGCACAAGTGCGTCTATGGATTAGATTTAGTAATTTTCATCATTTTCTATTTTTTATATAAATAAACGAAAAGCGAAAATGAGACATTTTTTAATTATTATTTTTTATCTTCAAATAAATAACTCACTTAATCCCATTCTCGATGAAAATGAATGTCGAGGTATCTAGGAAATATAAATACTTAACAGGATATCGAATCTAATTGTTATAAACAAATTATATTAACAAAATCATTCACGCCCGACATTTCTCAAAGTGTCTTGACATATCATTAAAATATACTACGCGATATACTGTGAAAAAGCAACAGCGTAGTGAAAAACAAAAGACAAGCTGTGGACGCCTTTCAATTGTTTATCGGAGCACGCGAGCCAGCGCGACTTTTGAATCGACAATTTGCGGATTGCAGAAATGAATTTTCGGGTATAATAGTTCGCAAACCGCTTGCAAATGGGTGAAAATATCGTTGAATCAATTGTCAACAATAATTATGTGCTATAATTAACAGATCACGTGTCCGCAAAACTTTCAGGTTAGGCAAATGCCGCAAGCACCAGGATTCTCCGGCCTCGTGCGCTGACGCTTTTCTTTAAAAATCCGTAGCTCCTACAATTTTCATTGGATCGATGTCAAATTTGGCCTAAAACTTGGCCAAATGTTGACCACCATGGAGATATGTTTCTTTTTGACGAGACTCGTGAAATGAAAAACTTCCTCGCTACGTGAAATGTGAAAAACGCGGTTTTCCGGGTCGATCGATCAAAAATATTAAACCATAGATCGCTAAGATATTTTTATTCATGTCATTGACTTCTGTAAAGAGTCATGAACTTCCAGTTTTGAATTTAAAGTGATTTGGTCAATTAGTTTCCGAGAAAGCGCAGTTTAAGTTTTATTAAACGTTGATTTTATTGCATTTATTCGGGCGAAAAAAAAATTAGTTTTCATTTTTTATTTCCAAAACTAGTTATTTTGCAAAAAATGCCTAATAGAAAAAGGTGCGCCTTGACAAGCCTCGTCGAGTAATATTTTTTGTTAATGGAAATTTGCGATTTCCATTTTTTATCAAGTTGGACAATAGTTTTACGTCATTTCGAGCGCTCGGCGAGTTATATTATCCGGCCCTTCGATTATGAATTTCGTGAATCTTTAAAAATTCTACGTTTCTGTTTTCCAATTTAAAGCTTTAATATACTCTAAAAAAGAATACCCAATTAAAATCAATTGGAAATTTTAATGTTGAAAGGAAGATTCACAATTGAAAGCAATAGGGAGGCTTGTCTTGAAAATTAATTCAAATTGCACAATGTACCCCGATAAAACGTTTCGATAATTAAATAGTTCGAATTTCGATACGTAAAAAATAAAATATAACCCTAACCTAAAATAGCATAAAAGTACAAAACAATCATTATAATTATTCAACAACTTTGTTGGGCCGGTATCAAAAATCTTAAACACTTGCTTTTTTATTGTTATGTATGATTCGATAGCAACTTTTATATTAACTATAAAAGTTCTGCGTACTTGTACTTTGGAAGTATCATTTTCTCATATGAGCAGAAAAAATGCAGCATTGAAATATAAAACAATATCACAGGAACTCCTGAGCCTCTGCCAGTTCCAAAGTAAAATATACAGTGAGGAAAGCTCCTTCAAATTCCGAGCTATCCCTCGTAGACAGTCCACCTCATCCGATACGTACCCGCAAAGGATATGGGAAAGAGTAGGAGCCGACCACGCAGGACAGAACTGATATCGAAGCTAAATCATCAGGATAACACCCCCACCCCGCCCAAAAAAGCACCCCAGCTCACCCCTCTGAGTCTGCAGTGGGATTAAATGCTATATCCCTGATGTCAACAAGATCGGGGGCAGATCCGGACGAATTGCGGTTTATGTACCGGAGCAGCATGAGCCGGCTGGAAACCAGCAGGGGAGCCTGATCTAGGAGATGTGTAAGATCCCTATAAAGCTCGGCGCCACAGTCGCAGCCCGCAGGAAGATCCCAGCCTATCAGAATAAAGGGGGTAGTCTGGTAACTACATTTCAAAAAATCGAAATTTTTTTCTTACATATTTCGAAAGTAAAATATATTGAGAGTATATTGTAAAAATTTTAGGCTGAAATATGAAAAATTCACGAAGCGACAGAACATAGTCGAGAGCGCTTCGTAGTTGCGCGCTATACGCCGTACAACAGCAGCAAACGGTCGGGCGGATAAGGCAACGTGCGTCTGACGCTTCTAAAACAGATCGAGTCGTAGGGCAGAAAAAGTTGCTGAGAAAAAGCCTATGAGGAAACGGAAGGTTTCCTGTATGCACCAGGCATAGCCGATTAGTGTATGAGTTTTCTAAAAAAATCTGTTACTAAAGCTAAACGCGTTTTTCTCAAAACAACGTTCTTTCGGTCGGCCCGGATAATTAAAAATATTATATTGAACCGATCAGACTGAAATTTTAACGCGTTGTTCTATACATCAGTGGCTATGTCGGGAGCTAGGATCTTTTTTCCGTTCATTATTTTTTTATTTATAGCCCGATTTCCGAGAAAAAAATGTGACTTTTTTGTTAGAAGTCCGCCATTTTGTTTTTCAATCAAAATGAAAAATCCTAGCTCAGGACAGAATGACAAGCCTACAGAACAATAATCAATTTGATTTTTTTGATTCAGATGTCCTGAAGTGCCGCAATCACCCGGACCAGCCATATAAATAAAAAAAAATTCATTGGAGTCATTAGAAATTCCCCAAAATATTTCAAGACCTTTAAAACTTTAAAAATCACTGAAAACATTTCAAAGCTTTCGAATATGCCTTCGAATCTTTTAAATTACTGTAGAATATTTCAAATCCTCTGAAATCAATTAAATCACGGAAATGAAATGAAAAATCCTTGGAATCTCACAGAAAACTCTAAGAGTTTTCAAATCCTTTAACTTTGTCGAAATTCCTTCAAATTGTTGAAATCTGTTGAAAATACCTTGGATTCTTTTGAAATACCCTAAAATATTTCTAATCTTTAAAAATTCCTTCAAATTATTGAAATAAATACAAAATTCCTTGAAATCCTTCAAAATTCCCTTCAATATTTTAAGCCCTTTAAAATCTTTTAAAATTCCTTGAAATTATTAACATCTCATTAAAGTGCCTTGGATTCTTTCAAAATACACTACAATATGCCCAATCCTTTAAAATTTCTTCAAATTATTGAAATAAACAAAAATTCCTTGGAATCTTCTGAAATTCTCTGAAATATTTTTCTAAAATATATATTCAGTTGAAATCTTTAAAATCACTTGATATTTTTTAAATCCTCTGAAATCCAATTAAATTACTGAAATCAATTGAAAATTCCTTAGAATCTGTTAAAATACCCTAAAACATTTCAAATCCTTCAAAATCTTTCGAAATCCATTGAAATTATTTATATCTCTTGAAAATGCCTTAGATTCTTTCAAAACACCCTATAATATTTCCAATCCTTTTAAATTTATTCAAGAAGCCTCGGTGACTCAGACGATAGAGCGTCGGACTTCCATGCAGGAGGTCTGGGGTTGGATCCCTGAGCCGGGTACCAATGGAAATTTTTCTATGTACTTCTGCCGGGGCTTTGGTGGTTCGGAACCCACCTTAAACTGTAGGTCCCCTCAGAAAAAGCTGGTATCGTACCAAGGTGGGGCTCCATGTCGAGGGGACTAGCCTTGGAGGTCGAAGCCGATTCTGTGAAGACTCGCAAATGAGTCAGCGTTTTTCTTGCGCTTGGGAGCTCCTACAGGAGGCACCACGCTCGATGGTCGCTGGCCGATTTCGAGTAATGAACACACACACACATACACTTGCATAACACACCAGGCCAGTGCTTCGAATCTGTGCATCTACCTCAGGCCTGCCCAAGTAGGGGAAAACTGCTCATTCGCCACATGTTCCAGTTCCACCACCACTTCCCTTTTCACAGGTCCAGAGGCTTGGGGGGTTGTCGCTCTCGTGAAGTTGAATGAGTAGAGGTCAGTGGTGGTGTTAAATTAAAGCCTGCTAGGGAGGCTGCCGAGTGGCAGAGTGGGTGATGAGGATCACTTTGCCTGATCAACAAAGAAGGACGTCATTTACTGTGCGATAGGTATGCCTGGCACCTGAGAGGTATAATCTCAGAACGTTGATAACAACGAAAACCCACCGAGATCCAAAAACACTCGGCGAAGGATGGCCGGATTCGTAGTACTTGAGAATAAACACGGGTATGGCACAATAGGCTTTATAGATTGAGCGCCAGGGGTGGGACATCACGGCCCCCCTCCCCCGCCTACATAACAACTAACTAAATTTCTTCAAATTATTCAAATAAAAAAAAATTCCTTCGAATATTTACACATTCCCTAAAATCTTTCAAGTTCTTTGAAATCTTTAAAATCACTTGAAACTTTTTAAAGCTTTCGAAAATGGCTCAGAATCTTTTAAAATCATCTGATATTAGCTACATTACTGAAACCAACTGAACCTTAAAATGTTGTAAAGCTTTCGAAAATGCCATCAATTTTTTTTTTAATACTCAAAAATATCTCGAATTTTCTGAAATCAATTAAATTGTTGAAATAATTTGAAAATTCCTTGGAATATTTTGAAATACTCTAAAAGTTTTCAAATCCTCTAAAAAATTTTCAAAGTACTTTAAATTATATAAATCTTTTGAAAATGCCTTGCATTCTTTTGAAATTATCTGAAACTCTCCTAATCCGTTAAAATCCTTCGAAAGTGTTGAAACAAATACCTGCGAAATTCCCTAAAATGTTTCAAGTTCTTTCAAATCACTTTTAAACTTTTTAGAACTCTTGAAAATTCCTTGCAATCGTTTAAAATGTCCTACAGATTTAGTTACAATATTTTTAAATTACTCGAAACATTTTAAAGCTTCCGAAAATACCCTGTAATCTTTTAAGATACTCTAAAATATTTCAAATTCTTTTGAATCAATTAAATTACTGAAATCAGTTAAAAATTCCTTGAAATCTGTTAAAATATCCTGAAATATTTCAAACCCTTTAAAATCTTTTGGAATTTCAAATGTCTTGGATTCTTTTCAAATTCCCTAAAATATGCCCAGTCCTTTAAAGTCCCTTCAAATTATTACAATAAATAACAAATTTCTTGGAATCTTCTGAAATTCTTTCAAATATTTTCCTACAATATATAGCACTTTGAAATCTTTAGAAATGAATTGAAAACTCCTTACAATCTTTCATAATATCTCAAAATATTTCAAATTCTTCGAAATCTTTTGAAATTCCTTGCAATTGTTTAAAATTCTTGAAAATTCCTTGGATTATAACAAAATACCCTATAGTCTTTAAACTTCTTTGAAATCCCTTCAAATTATCAAAATCAATTCCTTAAAGTATCGGTGATTTTTTCTTAAATGGGAGTGTCCCTTAAGAGCGTAAAAATGCTTAATTTGAACATCTTTTTAAATTATACAATGTTTTATCTGTAGACATATACAGATCTCTAAAATTCTTCTATTCAAACCGAAAAAAATAATTATTCGAATATGTAACTATGAGGAAATGGAGATTTTTATCCTATATGTAAAGTAGAACCGAAACGTACAAGAGTTTCACAAATGATATTGAATACCATGTATACAAAATGCGGATCACATTACTAAATACGAAGAAACACGTTGTCGTATTATCGAACTCGAACTACGATTCGATTCGATTACTATTTCCAACAGTGATCCCGAAGGACATGCGCATGCTTCGACTGAATGGCACTCATTGGCTCTAGTTTGCGTACATATTTAAAATTCAAATGCAGACGCGCACTGTAGCTAATGAATGTCACTAAAATCCAAGCAAGCGCAGATCAAGGCAGCTCCGTTGCGATCAATGACTTCAACTGAAGAACGAAAAATCATGACACGTTCCATCACTTTCTAACGCACTGATGCCTGGTGTCACACGCATATAGCAGGCGAGAATAATTAATCGTGACACGTTCCATCACTTTCTAACGCACTGATGCCTCGTGTCACACCCATAGCAGGCGCAAACGATATAATCGTGACTATCGAAATCAAGAATATCGTTTAGAGATTTTATATTAAGGATATATGAGCACGTCAGAGTAAAAGAAGGACTCCGCAGAGCCGTGAGGAAAAACGAGACAAGTACCGTTAGAAAGAGAAACTCTTACGCAGAATGCCTGAAGAGTAAGACAGCGCAACGATAATAATTGTCTCGTTTTTCCTCTCGACTCTGCGGAGTCTTCCTTTTGCTCTGAGGTGCTCAATATATGTCTAAAAAAACGCAAAGAAAAATTGGGATTAGGTATAACAACTTATTTTATTAAATACCGAAAAAGAAGTAAGAAAATACAAAATGTAGCATAACTTTTAGTAATAATACTTCGTCGTTATAGTAGTAATAATTAATCGTAATAGTAATAGTAATAATACTTCGTTACTTATACAATAATTTGAAAAAATATTGATACGAAAATCTTATTATATATATTTAAAAGCAACAGACATAATATTCATCAGGATTTCAAATCTTATTTTGTATTCACATTGTACTATATGCATGTATGGCACATTTTGAGCTGACGCTCATCCTTAAAAAGTATATCACATAACTCTTATTATCAAATACTTGTATCAATATTTTCTATATAAATTCAACTAATGAATAAAGATTATTTCAAATAGAACTACTAATAAATAAAAGTTGTATATATTATTATAGCCAACGGCGATACCACGCTGAAAACACCAGTTCTCGTAAGATCACTGAAGTTAAGCATTGTTGGGCGCGGTTAGTACTTGAATGGGTGACTGTTCAGGAATACTGCGTGCTGTTGGCCCTTCGTGGGTGTGGTGGGCCCACAATCAATGTATGTATGTATATATTATTATTATTGTTTATTATACCATTAAGCCATTTCCCTTTCGGGGTAGGCGTGACTTTCTCTGTTGGAAAATAGTAGTGTGTAGGTGGGTATATAGGTATAAGGTAGATAGGTATATAGGTGTTAGGTATAGATATTTTAGATGGATCTGGAATTCTTGTGTTATTTATTTAAATGACATGTTCATTCTCCAACACTGCTTCGACCCAGGTTGCTGATCAATCTCTCTAGCGATCACCCCAGGTGAAGAGCCTCACAAAATTGTTATGTGGTTCCCCACTTGGGCCCATTTAGAATCCAAGGTCTTTTTTTCAGGCGTCATTCACTCTACTGTCACTCTGTTTACAAACTATTTGTCGCCACAATTTTCTATCCTGCCATACTGCTCTAGCTTCCTTCACGTCCATGTATTTTTTTATGCAAGCCCTCGTGTTTCTATGGTTTCTTATGTCTCTTCGGATTAGTGTCTCATTCACAGATTCTAACCATTCTTTTGGCGGTCTACCTCTGGGCATTCTGCCATTTACTTTACCTTTATACACTTGTTTGGTCAGTCGTTCATCTTTCATGCTTTCAAGATGACCGCCGTGGCGGACCGAACGAACGGAACGGATACGCTACAGCGTAGCCTTATAGTATCCACATCGTATCCTCTCCGTATCATACAAGAAAAACTCATTAAAAAAGAAAGATTAACATTTCACTTGTTGAAATTCGGATTCTACGTAAAATTTTGAGTTAAAAGGTCACAGAGTAATCGCAATAGTTTTTCTTGCAACATTAAAAACTTTAAAAAAATATAATACTTATCGATGACGTGCGCTGAAGGCGACTTCAAACGCATCGTCGTTCAGTAGCAGTTAATAGGCGTTATTCGTCGACGATGCGTTTGAAGTCGCCTTCAGCCCACCTTATCGATAAGTATTATTTTTTTTTCAAGTTTTTAACGTTGCAAGAAAAACTATTGCGATTACTCCGTGATCTTTTAACGCAAAATTTCACGTAGAATCCGAATTTCAAAAAGTGAAATGTTCATCTTCCTTTTTTAATGAGTTTTTCTTGCATGATACGGAGAGGATACGATGTGGATACTGTGAAGATACGCTGTAGCGTATCCGCTCCGTTCGTTCGGTCCGCCAGGGCGAACCATCTTAACTGATTTCTTTCCCATGTGTCAACTATGGTCTCTTTTGCACCACATTCTTTGAGGATTATCTCGTTTCGGACTTTTTCCATCAGTGTTTTTCCGCATATTGTGTGTAGAGGTTTCATGCCAATCGCGTTAATTTTACTCCTGTCCTTCTCTTGACAGGTCCATGTCTTGCTACCGTATAGTACAGTCGGTACGAATATAGAATTATGTATGGCCATTTTAGCTTTTTTTACATGTTTTTATTTCTGAGCATGGACCCTGCTCTACCGATAACCTGCTTACCCTTATTTATGCGCCTATCTAACTCCCCATCTATTTTTCCGTCGCTAGTGAATAGGCTACCCAGATATACGTACTTGTCAACTTGTTCTAATCTCTCATCATTTAGGACAATGTTGCACATTGTTTTCTCAGTTTTTCCTATAAACACCATGATTTTTGTTTTATTTACGTTAATTTTAAGGCCCATGTTCTTCATGCTTGTATTAAGTTTATACAACATTCTTTGCAACTTCTCGATTGATTCTGCCATAATAATCTTGTCATCTGCGAAAGCTAACCCACGGATCTTCATTATTTCGAGATCTACACCTTCTTCGTCGAAGAGGACCATTCTTAGATACTTATCCATACCATTAAGCCATTTCCCTTTCAGGGTAGGCGTGACACTACCCGATTCGGGTAGTGTTTCTAGGTAGTTTTCTTGTAGTTATAAATAACTACAAGTGTGGGTTCACCACACCCACGATGTGCCAACAGCACTCAGTATTCTTGAATGGTCAGCCATCCAAGTACTAACCAAGTACTAATAAATATGATAAATAGCCATGAGGACATAACGCATCCTTGTTTCACGCCTTGCATAATATCGAACCAGTCACTCAGTTTCCCATTTACTCTTACACTCGCTTTACTACCTGTATATATTGATTTTATTGCTTGTAGGAGCCATCCATTGACTCCGGACTCTTTAAGGACTTCCCAAAGTTTACTTCTATTTACCTTGTAAAATGCTTTTTCTAGGTCAACAAATGCACAGAAAACTGTCTTTCCTACTACATATTAAGCTTTTTTTCTGTGATCTGTTTCAAACTAAATATCTGATCTGTACATGATCTTCCTGGCATAAATCCACTTTGGACTACCCATATCTTTTCTTCTGTAATTTTCATTACCCTAAGAATGAGTATTTTTGAGTATATTTTACTTACGGTACTTAGTAAGCTGATACCTCTGTAATTACTGCAGTTGCTTTTATCTCCCTTTCTTTTGTATATTGTTACGGCAATCGCTTTTCTCCAATCGTCTGGGACTTCTCCCATCTCGATACATAAATTTATCAATTTGCACAACCTGTGAGGTACGTACATATGTTCTATGTCGCAGTTCTGTTGCCCTATATCTTCACCTCCTAATAATTCTTTAAAAGAGTCTTTTAAAGTGTCTACTATCCCGTCTATATCATATAGCATTTCACCTTTACTTTTTCTCATATTGTAATGTAAATTAAACTGATAAATAGTCGAGGTAAACCTGAAGTTGCAGGACTAAGTACGTGACTGCCGAGAATTTTTAGTTGCATTCTAGGGTTGAAATTTTGAGGTAATGCAGGTCTCTGTTTATTATTTGATTGATTACATTTAAAATTTTTAACTTTAGGCGATGAAGAAAGAATTGAGCTGTTTTCCATTCTCTCCATTTCTTGTATCACACTTCCCATTTTTTGAGAACATGAAAGAGCTAGAAAGAGGTATTAGAGGTTAGGAACACGAAGTGCTGGATAAATCAATTTTAATATTTAGAAAAGTTATACAACATTGCTAATATTTACAACATTTTCTTTATTATTAATAATAACTGACAATCTATTTGACTGATGTTGCAATAAAAGAGCTACGTTATTACAATCATTCTTCAATATTATACGCAAATGATTTGCTTGTTTCTTAGAGAGGTTCGAAAATCCTTTCCGATTACTCATAGCAATTTTAATAAATAGGCTAGAAATAAAAAGCGTGTCAGATACTTGCCAAAAACAGCTCTCTAGCTTCAGGAAATATAAGTCTTGATAGAAATTAATATATAAATATATACATATAATTATTTATCAATTCTCCATATCGCACACCCGCCTCCTGCAACGCGTCTTTTTTTCTTTAACAAATGTATCGTTAACGATATCTTCAAAGATGTCTTTAAGTTATCTCTGAAAATACAGCCCGCGCGTTTCTAAAAGTTTTCTCAAAGACATCAAAAGACGTCTTTAAGAAACAAGTTCAAGATATCATTGAAAAACTTCTTGAAGATGTCCTGAAGATATCATTTGGTAATTTCTGTAAGAGCTCCTGCGAACGATAAAAATAACGATATCTTAAAGTTATCTTGTGTTTACTGGGAGTACAGACCCATATTCGATGGTTAATTAACTTAACTTAACTTTATCCCTTACCCGGTAAGAAGGCTTGAATTGAAAAGTATTCTAAAATTTCCTGTTCAATGGTGACGTGATAATTATTGCATCCTTTTCGATACCGTTTCTGTCCTCGCGTTTAGAATCCCCATTGCAGTATATAGAAGTTATCTCTTAACCTGAATTCCTTTCTGTACCCAGTGGCGACAATATTCTTCTAAATACTTTTGGATACCCCAAATCGATCATGAAATATAAGATTTTTAATACCTTTTTAATTTGCACATTTCGCTGTCCTTATTTACTGTTTTTCGAAAAATATTGGGGTTAAAAGCATGTAAAATACACAGTATTAGTCAGCCCTATCCGACTAAGAAGAAAATGGCGCTTCCTTAGTGATTATAGTTTGTATGTGCGAGATT